>JAOXYA010497335.1:0-14833 GCA_028565675.1 Sorex palustris | reverse complement strand
CAACTGGTGGCCTCGGTAGGGCGTGAAGGACGGACCAGAACGCACCCCTTCCCATGAGGTTTTAGCTGCCCCCGCACTCCCGGCTCACACCTGCTCTCCATAAGGCACCCACCTGACCATTCTTAAGAGGAAAACATGTGTCTTCAGTGTTAGGAAATATAATTAACAAGTTTTCCGTAGTCAAGAAATGTCTCATTTAAAAAAAAAAAACTGAATTATAGAAATCTCAAATTGGGAATTCTCTGTTTTATACATAACTATAACTATACATAGTCCAATTTCAGATACATTTTTACTGATAAATGAAGCAATTCTGTTCAAAAGGAAAGACTAACCCAGTGAAGATTTAAAAAGCAGTCTATAACCCAAGGATAATAGAAATAAGGGCTAGGAGGATCGCTCCACAGCTTGGAAGCCGGCCTTATGTGCTGGTGAAAAAGGCAGCTGTGATAGAGAAGGGATCACTAAGTGAATTATGCTTGAAGGGCTCACTCGGATTGGGAGATCATGCTGAAAGTAGACTACAGACCAAACATGATGGCCACTTACTACTTATATTGCAAACCATATCACCCAAAAGGAGAGAGTAAAAGGGAATGTGCCTACCCCAGGGGGTGGGAGTGGGGGAGGGATGGAGTGGGAGGGATACTGGGAACACTGGTGGGGAGAATGGACACTTGTAGAGGGATGTGTACTTGATCACTGTATGACTGAAATGTAATAACGAAAGTTTGTAAGTCTGTATCTCAAGGTGATTCAGTAAAAAATAAAAAAAATTAAATAAAGCAGTCTATAATGCATTGCCCATCTTTATTTGACCACTTTCCTCTGGAGAACTTACTGCAACAAAAGTGTGATTTCAACTAAGGCCAGTACAAGTCTTTCAACAATAATCCTTTCCCTGACAGCAAGAGATTTAGCAATGCCTTTATTCATTCATACTCATCAAATTCATTAGTATATAAGATATACTTTCAAAGGCTATAACAAATGAATATGAAAATGAACAAGTTCCAGTAATATCACTCACCCAGATTTTCAATTCCATTCTGTCACATCTGGTGAAGTTAAAAACCATACTCCCCTCCACCTTTATCCTTTCATAGAGAGGATAAAAAAAACTGGCTTATGGTTTAAGACCTGTTATTTATATTTTCCAGAGGGACTAGTAAAAAGTTTAAAAGAAGAAGTGGTATATAAACAATATGCTTCCTACAGGAGCACTTGCTCCCTCTGGACCACTTTCCAGAATCCACCAAAGCTCCCAAGAGCAGCATCAAAGCTTAACAAAGGTGAAAACAGTGCAGGGCACACCCCCACGCACAACATCATTACAGAAAGACACTGTCCACAATTACCTTACATTTTTTAACTTGAAAATGTGTCTTCTCCCTTTTCCTTTCGTGGAAACTTTCTTTTCCGCAGCAGGAGCAGATTTGTATTTAGTATTTCTGAGACGAGCGGACCGCCTGTGAATTTCCTGCTTACTCTGTTAGGTAAATAGTTAACAACAACAACACACAAAAAAAGAGAAATGTATTAAAAAGGGGGGAAAGGTTGCAATCCCAATTATCACTTTCGATTATCACCCTCAGATAAAGTTACACAGATTAAAGTAGACACTTTAAATGGCCATTTAAAAATTAAGTAAGGGTTTACCTTTTCTTTCCCGTTGAGTAAATTACACGGGCTGGGATCACTTGAAAAGGGGCCCTTAGGCAACTGTCTCCAATGACTCCAAAAAGGTGTGAGCCACAGTGCAGTGCAGGGGGATGGGTGGGCGGAAGGCTTCCAACAGGGCCAAGACAGCTACTTAGTTGTATTTGCAATAGAGAAAACCAATAGACAGCGCAATTCCCCAGTGCCAGGGTACTGGTTAAGGAAGTCATCTCTTACAGTACGCTGCCACTTAAGCCAATAATAGGGTAATAACACAATGACAAAATAACGTTTATTAATAGGGAGAGTCAGGACTTGAGCCTGTTGGAAATGTCTGTTAGGTCACCTTTGTGTATCGGGATAACTGTTTCCTACCAAAAAATAAAAATAAGTTACATGGGATTGGGGTGGGATTTCTGGAGGCTTTTTTTTTTAATTTCTGACGTTTAAAGAAAAAAAAAGGTGCTTTCAAAGGACCAAACCAATGCAGCTCATCTCCAGGGCTTGGGGACGTGAAAAAAAAAAAAAGGGTCGGGCCGACCTAGCAGGGCCCCGGTGACAGTGAGGATCCCCCCCACCCTTTCCAAGCCCCGCGCTCACCTGCTTGCCGCCCCCGCCCCCGCCCCCGTTGCTCTGCGGAGGCGCGGCCGAGGTGCTGGCGAAGGGGGCCGCACCGAAGCCGCCTCCACTGCCCCCCGAGCCGCCGACCGCTGCGGGACCCGCGCCCCCGCCGCCGGCGCCGCCCCGGCCGGTGCAGTGGTGGCAGAGGATCTCCCCCTGCGGGCCCTTCTTCCACATGGACGACGACGTGGTCTTGCAGACGCTACAGGTGGGCTTCAGGCCCAGTGGCATGGTGGCCGGCTCGAGCAGCCCCCGTGGGCGTGGCGACTGGAGAAGAGCGACGTCCGCTGCTCAGCCGCCCGCGACAGGGCGTGCACGCACCGATCTGGCCGCTAGCTGCACGGCCCGGCCCGGGACGCCGGAAGCCACTTCCGCCAGCTTTCCGCCGGGGGCCAGACTTGCAAGGGGACCCGCGGCGGCGGCGGCGCGGAGGGGAACTTCCGGGGTGGGCGGGGCCCGCGCAGCGTAGACCCGCCCCTGACCGGAAGTGTCCCACCCGACCTGCCTGCGAGTTGGGTTTGTTGGGCGGGAAGCTGCTGTGTTCGCCTCGGAATTTAGCGTGGGCGGGCCCCTTTATGTGGGACTTTCAACTAGACCACGAAACTTTAGTGTGCATATACTCCAGGCAGATTATTGGAAAATTGAATTTAATGGGACCTCCTGTCTGTTTATTTGCCAAGGTGGGCATGCCTGTTCAGAACCTTTAAATTTTTTTTTTATTTAACCCTCACCGCCCATCCTTTTGTTTAGATGAGCTATCTTTGTAATGGAGACATCTCCAAAATTGGACATTTTTTGTATTCGGTGTTAAAATACATGGATTCCAGGCGTTGTGCTTAGGAATCACTCCTGGCAGGGCTTGGGGGACCCTGTGGGATGCTGGGGATTGAACCGAAGATATGCAAAGCCCTACTCACTGTACTCTTTCTGGACCCCTCCAGAAAGCAATTTTGATCAAGAAAATTCCTTTCAAGAGCCTTGGTATCTCTTTAGGCCACAAAGGAGACAGCTGGCCTCCTGCTAGCACATGACAGGAAGACAGTCCCCTCCCTGTACCCTTTAACGAGTGGGGGTCACAGGGAAAGGAGTCTTTCCTTTTTGGTCTCACTCCATAAAGCCTGGTTGCAAAGCTTTAGATTTGGTTTAGATTTTCTAGAATTGATATCCTTGAAGAAAGATCTGGATGAATATGGTAGCACTATACTGGGAGGAAAGAAAGAAAATGTATTAAACACTTAGGATGGCAAGAGGTCTCAATACTGTGACAACCCTGGCATAAGCTAGGATTGTCCTTTTACTGTGAACAGATGAGTAGAGAAAGGCTGGTGACTGGTGTCTGCCCACAGAGCTGCTGCTCTCAGCACTCTCCCATCCTTGTGGCCTTCCCAGACACTCTGGGTCAGTCCTCCCTTGCCTTGTCCTAGGTTTGCCCAAGAGTAAAACAATATAATCACTATTTGGGGGATTAGTTCTGGAAATTGTGAGAAGCTATGAAAAAATGGTTGGGAAAAAATTAAGAATATTGTTCTCATTTTAGAATACACTGAGGAGAAACCAAGTACAACACTGCTGGCTAACTCATCTCTTTGCGGGGTGACAGATACTCTCTTTATACTTAACGTTTTGTGTTACTCTCTTTACTTCACTGAAAACTTTGGGTCTTGGCACCCCCTCTTACTTTTCACTGCAGGACCTCATTCTGGCACCCGTCAACATATGAATGTTTGACCACTTCATGTAAGGAGTTTGTTTTCTTTTCAAATATAACATCTATATCTATATCTATATCTATATATATATCAAGTGCCTTCCATCCCTCTACAAATTAATAGTCCCATAGGAGACAATTGTAATGGCAGTGCCATTTTGCTTATCTTACAACAAAGCTACTGACTCCCATTTTGTTAATTTATTTTATTTTATTTTATTTTATTTTTTGGCGATGCACAGGGGTTACTCCTGGCTCTGCAACTCAGGAATTACTCCTGGCGGTGCTCGAGGGACCATATGGGATGCTGGAATCAAACCCAGGCCGGCCACATGTAAGACAACTACAATACCCACTGTGTTATCGGTCCAGCCCCCCATTTTGTTAATTTTTAAAATTAGTAATCTGAGAAAAAAAAGTTGAACCCATTATTTTAGTGACTTTTAAGTTCATGGTTTTCAAGGAGTATCAACAATACTTATCTCCCTGCCAATTTTAAATAGATATGCAAAGCCAGAGTGATAGTACAGCGGGTAGGGTACTTGCCTTACTCATTGCTGACCGAGTTTGCTCCCTAGTACCCCATATGGTCCCCTGAACCCACTATGAGTGATCCCTGAGTACAGAGTCAGAGTAAGCCTTGAGCCCAGCCAGGTGTGGCCCCCAAACAATCAAATAGACACACATCCATGATTTCGATCACATGACCATACACATTACTTAAATCAAGAGCAGAAGTGGCCAGAAACTCCTTGAATCAGAAGTTGTTTGTTGTATAGGCTCTGCCCAGACACTAGCTCCAAGATTTGTTCTACAAATTAGGTATTACCTAGTGATTTTTATGGAATAAAATCTAAAGTAAATTTAAGGAAATAGCTTACTTTATTAAATTAATTTACTTTTGGGAGGGGGCATTTCTGACTTTTCTCAAGGCTTACTCCTGGCTCAATGCTCAGGGATCACTTTTGGAGGTTCTGGGGATTGGAACCCCTGTCAGACACATGCAAGGCAAGCACCCTGTACTACCTCTTCATGTGCTTAATATATTTTCTACTTAAATAGATCTAATATATGCAAATATGTGGCAAAGCAGCTTTTAAAAGGCAATTCTAGTTCACTTATGTTCCAAGTTGAGTCATTTTCATTTTAGGCTAGACCACCCAGGATCCCATATGAAAAATTCTGAAAGAAAAACCTGGATTAGATTTCTGATTGCACAAGATTACTGATTGCTGCTTGAAGAAGACCTTTGATTCAGAATAACCAGGAGAGAAAACTGACCTGGCCCTTGACCTTGGCAACACCGGGACTTTGCAAACTTTTTCTTGGAGGCAGCAGTGTATCTTCTGGTCCCAGCTGGCCTCTAGGAAGGCCACCACGTGAAATCCAAAGCTCATTAAGACCTTGGGGCTTAGGTGGACAGTTGGGGGTACAGAGAGGGAGAAGGGGCTGCAGAAACTCAGAGCTGGAGCCCCTCTTGAGCAGAGGGCTCCGATATCTTTGTTTCAGTTTACGGTATTAACAAGAAGAAAGGAGAAGAGAGACAGGGCCTGCTACCCTGGCATGTTCCTGGCGGGCTGGGCTTCCTGCACTCAGAATACCCTGGAGAACTTTCACAGTTCCATGTGACACTTCTAAGCCTAGGGATGTTTGTTTGTTCTTGTTTTATTTTGCTTTGTTTTTGGCTTTTTTGGGTCACATCCAGTGATGCTCATAGGTTACTCCTGGCTCTGTTCTCAGGAATTGCTCCTGGCAGTGCTCGGGAGTCCATATAGGATGCAGGAGATCAAATTCTGTCAGTGTGCAAAGCAACTACAAGCAACTACCTGCTTTACTTATTGCTTGCTTCTGCTGCCTCAGGATGTTTTTAAGCTTCTCGGGTGATGCCACTTTGTGACCAAATTTAGAACTTCAAAGCAACTGTCCAGCAGAGAATGTCTGCCAACCCAACAGATGTACCTACCCCAGACTCTGCAGAGAAGGTTAGCAATTGCTGTGGAAAGCAGGAAGTGTCCTCCTCTTGTCTGTGAGCTGGGTAAACAGCAGCAGTGTCCTGGCTGCATGAGCCTATTTCAGCTATAAAGGAATGAAGCACCTCAAATCAAAATGCTGCTGTAGGCAAGTGAAGTTCTCTTATTTCTTTCAGTTCCGTGACAGAACATTGTTTAGCCCCACTAAACTCATTACTGGAGTTATAGTTTAGTGGAGGCTAAATGATGCTTATTATTGAAACATATTGCCTAGGTCAACTTTCTCATGTTTACAATGATACATTCAAGTTTAATAATAATCATAATATTTGTCTTCTCTTGCTCAGAATTTTATCATTCAAGGGTTTTTGAAATCAAATATTTTGTCACACAGTTTTAAAGATCAGTTTTTAAAAGCACTAGGTGTCAGTGTTGACCCAAAAAGCCACCAGTGTAAGCATCCTTTTTTTTTTTTTTTCTGTTTTTGTTTTGGAGCCACACCCAGTGATGCTCAGAGGTTATTCCTGGCCCTGCACTCAGGAATTACTGCTGGTGGAGCTCAGGGCACTATATGGGATTTCAGGGATCAAACCCAGGTCCACTGAATGCAAGGCAAACACTCTACCTGATGTGCTTTTTGCTCTGGCCCCCTAACTATCTTCTTTCCCTCTATTTTGTGTCTTATTTTTCACAGGCAAGGACATGTTGCACTGTTCAGGTTGGGGAGATAGCTCAGAGGACTGTAGTGAATGCTTGACATGTGTGATCTTTATTGAACCCCCAGGATCACATGACCTCCAAGAGTCAAACAACTCTGATGACTGATGGTTCCCAGTACCCGTGGGGGAAGCCCAGAGAGAGACGGGGGAGGGAGAAGAGAGAGGTGAGAGAGAAGAAAGAAGAGTAATGCAGAGGGGAAAGAAGAGTAAAGGAGAGGAGCAAAGAAGGGAGGAGAGGGGATATAGGAGTAGGAATGGGGTGTGGAGAGCCATAATGGAGGGTCTAAGGCACTTGCTTTGCATGCACTAAACCTAGGTTCAATCTCTGATATCATACATGATTCCCTGAGCACTTCCAAGGGTGATCATTAAGCACAAAGTCAGGAGTTATCTTGAACAACACCGGGTGTGACTCAAACAATAAAACACAACAGTAACAGCAACGACAAAACTTCACTGTTTTTCAATGATGAATGACAAAGAACTGAAAGACATGGATTCACAAAATCATCAGGAAGGCTGGAGAGATAATACAGTGGGCAGGTGACTAACATACATGTGGTCAACCCAGGTTCGAACCCCAGCACCACATAAAGTCCCCTGAGCACCACTAGGAGTGATCCCTAAGCACAGCTGAGTGTTGTCCCCAAACCCAAAACAAAACAAAAAATATCACAAAGGAAATAAACAGTCAATGACCTGTGAAGTATCAGAGACCATCAGAAAGAATAGGCTGGGC
The DNA here is from genome assembly GCA_028565675.1 of Sorex palustris. Taxonomy (NCBI): domain Eukaryota; kingdom Metazoa; phylum Chordata; class Mammalia; order Eulipotyphla; family Soricidae; genus Sorex; species Sorex palustris. The sequence goes on along the minus strand of JAOXYA010497335.1, from coordinate 7,417 downwards.
CTGAAAAGTTGTAGGATGGGTAGCCAAGGAGGAAATTTGGAGCATTTTTAGATGAACAGTTCAAGGATTCCTAATCCTCGCAATGCTCCCGAGGAGACACTAACCCTGGAATCCTCAGTGCTGATTTTCCTGTGTCTTTGACCTTGAGAGGCCCTGAAATAAAAAAACGTACCACGTGCTTGGATTTTGGGCAACAAAGGTATGTGTAGGAACTTTTCTGACTTGTCTTATGCCTCATTACTAGTTTATTCTGTGTTGGGCTTTTCCTATGACTACTTGCCTGAGTATTTCATCATTCCCAGAAATGCTACTGACCCAACATCTTCTGTTTGATGTGATATCCTGGATCTAAGAGCAACACAAGTCAAGTTCATAAGATCCTTTCACTTTACTTCAACCTCTCTCCTGCAAATCTCCTTGCTCCTTAGAACCTTCCATGCTTGGAGTGAAGAATAATTAAATGAGCAGGAAATAATTTCTTGGTGTCTTTACCTCCCTTCATTTTTTTCAAAAGATATTAAGGAAAGAGGAATGAAAATAATAAATACCGGATAGTTAAAAGCAATTGTCAGGAGCGGGGGACGCCTATCTGTGCTTGGGCTTATTTCTGACTGCACATAGGTATCACTTCCAGTGGTGCTTGGGGGATTGATAGGGGATGCTGGGGAATGAAACATAAATCCTATAAATCCTTTCATTCTTGAAGTCTTCAGTATTCATCTTTAAAGATTCCTGGATCTTAATAACTAGTAAGGTCACCCATTAAAATTTCTTCAGGAAGACAAAAATGAGGTTAGCCTGTGACTCTAGAAAAGAGTCAACATAGAACCGAAGTCAGGATGGAGCAAACTGATGCCCAAGGAGTATTTGGGAAAGGAAGGTCAATCATGGTGTCCTCCAGAGTGTCAAAAGGAGCTAAAGTTTGGTGATGGTTTGGGGAGGGTTTTCTCCTCCTGTCCACTGAGACTTTCCCTTATTGCTCTCCAGTCAACAATAATGTCAAGTGCTTGAAGCAAATTTAAGTTTTATCAAATTAAAGATATGCAGTGCCTATATTCTCAAGTTCCAAGTACTCAAGTTTTATTCCACAATCATAAAATTTTTCCAAATAATGAGTTCAGAAACTGACAGAAGATTCAGTGGAAGCCAGTAAATTAGATTCAAACCAAAATTTGATGCAATGCCTCAGCAGACACACACACACACACACACACACACACACACACACCACTGACACACACACACTGATAGACCATTATATATAATAATGTGGAAACAAAATCAGACCATTTTAAAGTAGTGGAAAATTTATTGAAATATACAATATTTCAAGAAATAGAAAACCTGAACAAATCCATCACAAGTAAGTAAATTGAGGCAATAGTAGCCTCTCTTGAAACAAAAATATAGGACCAGATGGTTTGATGAGTGTATCTGATCATCATTTTAAAGAATTATAAATAACAATATTTCTCAGGTTCTTTATAAAGTTGAAAAAGAGAAAATATTCTATTATCAGACTCAAGAACGAGACAAGAACTGTGATAACAAATAAGAAGCTGTAAGTTATGAGAATTTTGAAACTATTGAAAATTAAGAAAATATAATGGGGACTGGGAAACTGAAATTGACCCCTTAAGTTAAATAAGGGAAGGGAGGAAGAAGCATTCCTTTCATGACCCCAATCAACTGCATTAAGGGCCCATCAGCTCACCAGATTTATGGGAGCACACTGCACCAGAGATTTATGGGAGTGCATGGGAGATGGTACCTGAAGGTACTAAAAGTGGGCAAAATATATTGACTGTTTTCCTTTTGAGTACCTGAAGGCCCTACCATGTGGATACAATACATTGTTTTTATTTCACTTATTACCTCTGTGGGCTGGAGCTATAGCACAGGGTGGGGTGTTTGCCTTGCACGTCAGCCGGCTTGGCCAACCTGAGTTCAATTCCTCCGCCCCTCTTGGAGAGCCTGGCAAGCTACCAAGAGTATCTCGCCCGCACAGCAAAGCCTGGCAAGCTACCCGTGACATATTCAGTATGCCAAACACAGTAACAACAAGTCTCACAATGGGCCAGCTGGGCCAGCAAATCGATGAACAACTGGAGGACAGTGCTACAGACAGTGCTACAGTGCTTTTTGTGTCAACCCTGTGATACACAAGGGGTTACTCCTGGCTTTGCTCTCAGGAATTACTCCTGGCACTGCTTAGGGGACCGTATCGGATGCTGGGGATTGAACCCAGGTAAGCCACATGCAAGGCAAACGCCCGACCCAGTGTGCTATAGCTCCAGCCCCATTACTGTGTGTTTTAAATCCCGCCTATGGGAGAGATCATTCTTTATCTATCCCTTTTTTTTTTCTGTCCAGCTTCACTTAGCATTTCCTCTAGTTCCGTTTATGTTGTGGCACATTACATGTTTTTTTTCTTTCTCAGAGCTGTAGAGTTAAGATTTTTGCCACTTTAGTTTCATTTAATTTTTTTATACTTAGCTGAAATATTTTAAAGTGAATTTCATTTTACCTTTGCATACTTCTAGTACGTAGTTTTAGAAATATTGGCAGTTTCTCAAACAATCTCTGTCATCACAACTAGCAATAATAGCAACAGAAATTAACAGTGGAATATCCAGTAAATTTAAAGCTTTTAATATCTTATGTCTATACAGTTAAAAAAAATTAGAGCCTAGACAAAGCCCAGATATTTAGTTATTAGTTATTAGAATTTTAAACACAAACTTAAATGATCACATAAAAAAGTAAAATTTAGTCTTTGAGAAATGTTTGTAATATGCATATATCAGAATATCTCCAGAATATCTTTTTTTTAGCTTAACAACATGAATGATATTGAAAAGGAATGTGATTTTATGACAGATAGATTGTATGTTAAATTCGTTGCTTTACATTTTTAAAAAAATGTTTTTCTTGACTTGTTCTGAAATTGTGCTCAAGATTTGGCCCTAAACTAATGAAACTATCTTTTGGTCTGGGAAAATTTTATCAATGGCATTCCAAGATGAATTTTTTTAAAAAAAAAATAGTTGAAGAGACTTGCTTGTTTCTTTAAATACAATAGAACACTGCTATAACAAATGCACTAAGTTTTAAATAATTGATTTTGAAGCCACTTTCAGTTCTTGACTCTTTAGTTCAGTATTTGAAAAGCAAAAACCAAATTGGGGTCATTCTGTTCAAAAGGACCAATGACTGAACTGTTTCTTAGACATGTAATATAATGAGTATAACATCTTTGCTCTCCCAAGTTATTGGTGCATCTCTGGCTTTGTTTTCTGTCACATATTGTGTTATGTCAGGAATGATAGGTTTTTTTTGCACTTTCTTTTTTGACATTCTTAGTTCATGCCCTCTTAAATATTACCAAATGAGGAGTATATGTGCTTTATACTTTTCATGTCTTTGTTGAAAGTTCTATAAATAGAAACTGATTCTAATACACAGATAACTAAATGGAAAAAAGGTGAGCCCCAAAGGCTTCTATTTTCTTAAGTTGTCTATGTCATTTTGTCCATAATCATTTACTTATACAGCAGAGTCAACATTAGGTGGGCCTTTAGTAAACATTGGTGAACGTTTCTATTCAAGAACAATATGTGCTTGGTGACAGTGGTTTCAGAGGGAGCTATGGTAGTTGATGTGAATGCACTTTAGGTGCCAGCCTCACTCTATTTCTAATTATTATCTCCCAGTTCATTAGCTAGAAGCTGAATGAATAGAAAAAAATTGATTCTAGCAACGACCTGTAGACTTCCAAACTAAAAATAGTGCCTGGAAAAAAGGAAAAAAGATGCCTCTTGATTGTTGTGAGATTCATTTTCTCTAAGACTTTGGGCTTGGGTTCTATTGCTTGTATAAACTACATTTGTTGTTAACTTCCCATAGGACTTTCTGCTTTGCAGCAAGGCATTCTCCGTGAATAACGTTTTTTAGAGATCTTAATAACTTTGAGTAGGTAGTTATGGAGATGGCTTGTTTGCCCCTCCCACCAGGCCCCCCAGGGAAAGGGAAGAAGGGGAAATAGCATTTATTTTCTCTTTGAAGCATATAATAAAGCATAATTTTCTTGTGTTCCAATGTCTCAATTTCATTCTCCTATTTTGCAATTCCCTTTATTCTTGTATTCAACCTAAACTATTTATACTTTAAAGCTGAACATACAGTATCAGAAGTTTCATTGATTTGACAGATTTTTAAATTTTTTTTCTTTTAAAAAAGTTTTAGGGTCATACTCGGAGATCCTAGCGGCTACTCCCAGCATTGCTGGGGATGGTGGGAAAGGGAACACCATGTTGTGCGGGTATCAACCTGGGGTATGCACTCTGTTCCAGTCCTTGGTGTCTTCTCCTTGACCTTAGATTTTAAGAGCTTTATGTATAATAGAAATGTTCCCCTCACCACACAAAGTACTTTTCATGATGGTTCACAGTTCTTGTTTTTGAATCTGCAAAATGATTGCTTTTATAAAGAAAAAAACAATCATTATGATGTGGATCTGACACTAATAGAACATTACATATCAAGTACATGTTAATAAAAGGGGGGCAATATATATTTGAGAGAAAAAATTAAATAATTGCTTTATATTCTCTATTCATGGAAAGGGTAGGATTTATGGTTAAGAATTTCTTCTATTTTAGCTACATTTTCTTAGGTCATTAAAATATATCTCAAAGGAGTGTAATTATTTTTTAGTTACTAAACAAGAAAGAGTTGCTTTTAGGGGCTGGAGTGATAGCACAGTGGGTAGGGCATTTGCCTTGCACAAGGCTGACCTGGGTTTGATTCCTAGCATCCCATATGGTCCCCTGAGCACCGCCAGAAATTATTCCTGAGTGCAGAACCAGGAGTAACCCCTGTGCATTGCCAGGTGTAACTCTCCCCCCAAAAAAGTTGATTTTAGGAGAATACTATGAAATCATGCAAGTTCTTGTAAAAATAAGCTCTCTTGTTGCTCTTGTACAGACGTCAAATTTTTGTTGACTTACCTGGGTTACTGTAGATTATTTTAGTTCATTGGTTGTAATAAATGACAAATGCTATCAAATCGTTGCCAAGTAGATTCTTGGATTAATAATGCATCAACTTGTACAATATGGAAGTAGACTGCTACCAATCCTGTTTTATGATGGTGGTAACAGAAGTTCATCCAGCAGTTAATCCAATAAGATATTGCCCTACGGTGTGAATATAGGCAAGGTAGTGATGTGAATAAAGACAAGATGGTTCTCGAGGATGAATCCAGTTAGATATTTATTCTACTGTGAAGAAAGGATCATAGACTTTTCCTTTAAGTGTAAGAAGTTCACAATAATTTTCAACTCCTCCAACACAACAAACATTACCCTACAATGACACCTATCTTTTTTCTAAGGTCCCAGATGATCCAAATATTGTCTTTGAGAAAAAAATCAAACAACAAAACAACCCAGTGAATTAAAAATAGAAGGCTTATATTTCTATTTTCTATGCTTAGAATTTGTAAAGGGAAAAATTCTCCTCCCCTCCAAAACTGTTTTCTATTTTACAGTCTCTCAAATAATAATATATTCCTTTACCTATAATATTAGATATTTACATTAAAAAATGAAAAAAACTAAGTTGGTGCTATGAGGGAATATGAATTAGATTTATACTTTGCAATATAATTATTAGGAAAAATTGTTCTTCATATGTATCAAATGTTGATATACCAATTGCAACTTTATTTTCCTATCTAAGATTTTTGTTTCATTTTTAAACTTCTTTAGTTGACTACTATTGTCACAGAACTTACTAGTTTCACCATCTCGGGTTTGACCAGCGTCCTAGTTGTTGGGCCCTTTCCAGTACCTCCTCCTTCAGACACCTGCGGATAACCACTAGAGGTCTCCACTGCACACTGGAGAAACCTCTGATTCTAGGCACAAGGAATCACGCATGTTCTCAGGGAAACTGATTACTAACATTCACGTTAGATATTTAATTATTTCTATTAAAAATACACGTATTGTTTAGGTAACCATAGTGCTAACATTCATGGTGTTTAGGGTGCTCCCTAGACAATGCTGTGTTCCTGGACTGTTTTATAGATCTGAAATAAATGTAAGTTCTCTGCCCCGAAGAATCCTGAAGCCTAAAGGGGATGTTAAAGTGTGAATACACAATCACAAGCTCACATAGTAGACATGGCCAAATCACACACTTTTTTTTCTAAAAAATTTATCATTAGTTCAAAATACTATAGAATTTCAGGGATGTGCTCTCTCTCTCTCTCTGTCTTTCTTTCTTCTCTCTGTCTCTCTTTCTCTCTGTCTCTCCCTCTCTCTGTCTCTCCCTCTCTCTGTCTCTGTCTCTCAGATTCACCATACCCACCACCAAAATTCCAGCCACTAAGAATACCTTCTATTCTTCTCTCATTCCCCTCCCCCTGCCATTTTCCTTTGCTAACCACTATTACTTTCACCAAGTCTGCATATTTTATGACTTTGGGGTCTAATATCCAAATCTTGGTTCTATTTTGGATTAATTTCCATGTATGGGGTCTTTAGTAGTGAGAGCATTTATCACAATGCTTGAACTTTCCTGTAGCTTTTCTCTGAAGCAAGATCACTTCTGTTGTTTTTCTGAATGCTCTTCCTGCATCTTTATCACAGTGGCAAGGTGCCATTCTCTGCAGAAAGGAGAGTTATTTGGATGGGCTTTGGTTTTTGTTCCCTGATACCCTTCCCAGAAGCTGTAGGCATCATGTTTTTAGGGAGGAATTTCACACAAATGCTAGCCTAGGAAACAGGCAGGACCTATCATTTGGAATCCTCCAATTCTAATTTACTTTCTATGAGAGGTTCCCAGACCCATCAGTGCTAGGCCCTATCCCAGCTCTGTGCTTAGGAGTTGCTCAGAAAACTATAAGTGGGGCTCGAGCAAAAGCACAGCAGGTGGGATGTTTGCCTTGCACGTGGCCGACCCAGGTTTGATTCTCAGCATCCCATATGATCCCCTGAGCACCACCAGGGGTAATTCCTAAGTGCAGAACTAGGAGTAACCCCTGTGCATCGCTGGGTATGACACAAAAAGCGAAAAAAAAATATGTGGTGTCAGACATCAAGTTTGCTATTCTGCATGCAAGCATATACTCAGTCTTTTGAACCGTCTCTCAGCTCCATACTAGGGAATTAAGGACATTGTTTTTACAGTTTTTATTTAGGCACCATGATTACAATACTGTTAGTAATAAAGTTTTAATAACGCTCTTACCACTGTCCCTACACTAATGTTCTAAGTATTTCCTGCCTTGGAAAAAACTCAGTTCTATAGGCCATTTGTTACTCTCATACCATGTTTCTTGATATTCCACACATGACAGATATTCTATATCTGTCCCTCTCCTTCTGACCTCATTCAGCATGTTACGGTC
>JAOXYA010497322.1:0-14835 GCA_028565675.1 Sorex palustris | reverse complement strand
ATCAAGTTGCTCTCTAATGGGATTCACCTTGAAACTGTTCCTATTTATTGAAATAATAAAGCCTACTGAAGTCCTCCCATCACTAGATTTGGAGTAATCACTTAGATTCTACCGTGTAACTGATTCCCCTGCAACATAGTGTTTTCAAGAGGTTGTTTTAATAAACAAATTTCCCAAGCACCTGGCTTTGATTTTCAAATTGCACCACACAAGATCTAGGATTATAACTCAAGCGGTAGCACCCAAGCCTAGCAAAGGCCCTGACCTTGATCTCTGTTGCCACAAACTCTTTCTCAATGACAGTCAGGTGTGGCAGCTATTCAAAAAATAGCAGAACTTGATTAGGAAACTGAATGAGAAAAAGTCAGCAAATAAAGAGCTGTAGGTTCCCTCTGGCAAGACTAGAAATTATCCAAAGTTATCTGGTTTACCTGGCTTTCTTTTCTCCCTTTGATCGGTTTGGGGATTTCTCTTACTTTAAGACTTGAGTTCCAGTCTATGAGCTCTGAATACTGCTCATACTGGGGTGTATCATAATTATTGGCAGAGATCTCTGTTGTGTCCTCAAAATGATTTCATCTGATAAATCAATCATACTCTCTGCTCCCAGCATACTATCTTGGTTACTAGATGGCTTTGGAGTTGGGGAACTAAATGGACTCAAGGGTAATCAAGGAGTCCAGTGACCCACTGCACCCAGTTTGACTGCCAACAATAGCTATGCATCTTAGAACAAGCCATCTCTTCCATGAGTCTTGGGTGTCAAACTGGACATTTTCGGGAGAGTTACATCAGACAGTTGTAGTTATGATGGACTGATACTATCCATTTTATGATTAGCATAGTGACTCAGCTAGAAAAAATATAGCAGTAATAATTGCTGCCTAAAGTATCTGGTGAATGTAAGGCTGATTATTTGAGCCAGTAGTAGACAGCCGGGAACAGATCAAGGGCATCTAACACTTGGGATAATTGAGGTGAGGAACAAAAAGCTCAGGAATAAGGGATGGGAGTGTAAAGAAATGATCTATGGTGATAAATGCAGTGAATACGATCTCCCTCTAAAAATATATACTTAGTAAAAAGCACAGTTGACTGACAGTGTCACTTTTTGTTGACTGATAGTGTCACTTGATGTCACTCATTTGTCACTGAGGATACAGAATTACTAAAAGCAGACCATGCTTCTTAGATTTTGCTCAAGAATTATAGCAGCCTCACTGAGACTCTCTAAGACTGCACTAAAATGCAATGTTCTTCTATTGAATTCTCTTTGCTTCTTTCTGTCCATCCACAGATGTCAGACTTGTATCATGATCAGTCTCTAACAGCATCTAAAAACATATGAAGTCTGTTTTTCACCTCATAATCTTTAGAGGTGTTCTTCATCAAACCTACTGAACATTTAATACCATTTCAGAATTGCATCCACGTGGGCTGACAACACTAAAAGAAGAAGCTTCACATTTTCTTTGAACTATAGAGCAATCATATGACGTTGTTTGTTGTCTTCAATTGCCCTAAGTAGCTTCATTCATGTACTGCATTAAAGAAGAGGGTGTGGCGTATGTTTCCATTTGTGGGTAATTCGGGGGGTGGGGGGCATTGTGTACCAGTATATGCATGGGTTGTGAAATATTCTCTTTTTAACTTAAAATTAGCTAATGATGACTCCAAGGTTTGGTCTGTGTGTCCAAAACTGATCTTCTCCTGGATATACAGTTTTAGTTTTGGCACGAAGGCAGAATAAATAAAACATCAAATGTCATAGCCAGATCATTGATTGGGCTTATAAAAAATGAAAACACGATCCAGAAACTATGTGTAATTTGGTAGATTGCCCATGGTGCAGCTCCTGGTACTTGAACTTCTAATTTCCATGAATTTTCTTACACCATTCTTTATAACATTTATGTTATTCAGAGTTGGCTAAAAGTCATAGAAACAATGCGTGTGGGACAGGGGAGCTGGAGAGAGAGTGAGGGGTTAAGGCACTTGCCTTGTATGCAACCAACCCTGGTTCTATCTATAGCATCACAGATGATTCTGTCCACAAGCACGGATAGGAGTGATCTCAGAATACAGAGCTAGGAGTAGGTGGTGAGTGCCACTGGATGTAGCCTACAAAAACACAAATGAAACTGGCTGGAGAGATAGTATAGCATATGAGGTGCTTGCCTTCCATGCTGCCAACCCAGGAACATCCCCAGTACTACATACGGTCCCAGGAGCCCCACTCAGTGATTATGATCACTGAGTACATAATTGGAAGCAAGCACTGCAGGTGTTTTTTTTTTCCCAAAAACTGGGGGAAAAAAAGAAAAAGAAAGTGCATAGAACTTTATTTCTGGTTCATTCATTGTCCACTCCCTCACCCCACCCAGGTTTCCCACTTCTTAAATTTTGCATTATCTGTGGGGCAGAGAGTCACGCATAAGAATCATAATTTTTTTTTACACTGGGAAGCCTTGGCCCATAGAGTGGATCTAGACTTAGCTCACTGAAAGAAGCTGTGTCAGTCCTCCTGCAGGACATCTGTTATGCAGAGTTCCAACACTGGATATCTTTCACTGACTCTGACATACTGAGAACAAGAGTCATTCCAATGAGGAAAACACATTCGAAAAAATTTCAGTTAATTTCCTGTCTGCCATTGAAACATTGAGCTTCTGTTTTCACAGTCTGACTGACTCTGGCCTTTGCATTGTGTAATACATTTCAAGTTTAATCATAATGTTTTCTGTTAGTTAATATCCTGAGGTTGATTTCTTTTTCTGCAGTCTTCCAAGGGTTTTATTTTATCCCCCAAAGTTGTCTTTGTTTATGGTTACTAGCCCGAGAAGAACCTGTATAACATATTTTCATTAGCATTGTTATAACAAAACTACCAAACAGAGTTTGGTATGACAATTATTAATTTGCAAATATTTATAAGACATGTAACTGACACTTTAGCAAATCAATGGCATTGATGAGTTTTTCTGATGAATAATAGGTATCTCCGGGAGATCACACTAAACCAAGAAGAGTTATTCCCACAGTCCTAACAAAATTGTCCCTCTCCTAGTACAAACTCTATACTCATTGATAGCCCAGATTTGTATTTCAAAAAATGGCAAAAAAAAAAAAAAATTGAGCTGGAGCATTAGCACATTGGGTAGGGTGCATTTGCCTTGGATGAGGTTGACCCGGGTTTGATTCACAGCATCCCATATGGTCCCCCAAGCAACATCAGGAGTAATTCCTGAATGCAGAGTCAGGAATAACCCCTGTGCATCACCGGGTGTGACTGTCACTGTCACTGTCCTCCCGTTGTTCATCAATTTGCTCGAGTGGGCCCAGTAACGTCTCCATTGTGACAAATATTACTGTGTCTGGCATATCGAATGTGCCACAGGGAGCTTGCCAGGCTTTGCTGTGTGGGCGAGATACTCTCGGTAGCTTGCCGGGCTCTCTGAGAGGGGTGGAGGAATCGAACCCAGGTCAGCCATGTCGGCTGCATGCAAGGCAAAAAGCCTTACCCGCTGTGCTACGGCTCCAGTCCAGACTATAATTAACCCTCTTTTGTTAAAAATGAAAAAAAAAAAACCTAAAAGGGCCACAAAAATAACTCAAAGGGCTGAGTACATGCTTTGCATGCCGGAGTCAAACCTGGCACCTTACGGCCCTTGAGCACCAGCAGGAGTACTCCCCAGAGCACAGAGCCAGGATCGGCCCCGGCACTGCCAGGTGTGGCCTAGCGCCTGCCCGCTGCATCTGCAGAAACCCTCCTCCACAGGTCACTGCCCACTCGGATGTGAAGCAGAGCTGTCACAGCCACAGGGGCTGGCGTGTGCGCGAGGGCCGCGCCTGCCGCCTTCCTGGGACTGTCCTTGCCTTCAGAGTGACAATGGGGTCTGTCTCTGCCTCTGGAACTGCTGCTTCCCTCCAGGTCAGGCAGTGCCAACGTGATCGTAAGCTTCCTGATTTGATCTCAGCTGACTGGAGTGAAGCTTGTTTAGGAAGAAGCATGTCTGGGGATGAAGAGGACCAGAGGCCATAGGGACAGTGCTGGGGGGTCCTGGTCACTTTGGCTAAGCAGTGAAGGTGCAGTGACAAATCAAACACACACACACACACACACACACACAGTTTTTTGGAAATTTTTTTTAATTTAGATTTTTTTTTTTTTGCTTTTTGGGTCACACCCGGCGTTGCACAGGGGTTACTCCTGGCTCATGCACTCAGGAATTGCTCCTGGCGGTGCTCGGGGGACCATGTGGGATGCTGGGAATCGAACCCGGGTCAGCTGCATGCAAGGCAAACACCCTACCACCCTACCCACTGTGCTATCGCTCCAGCCCCTAATTTGGAATTTTTTAAATTATTTTTTATTTTTACAAACTTTATTAAAGAGCCATGATTTACAAAGTGACTGAAAGTTGAGTTTTAGACATGCATAAACTCCACGCCAAGCCCTGCATCAGAGCCTCTACCCTCAGCCAGTGTTCCCAGATCCCTCCCCACTCCACCCCTGTCAGAGTTTCAGCGTCTCATGTTTTCAGTTCTGTGGCGTCTGTGTTCGGGGCACGTGGCTGCACGCCTCTCTCCTATCACTGAAGCCTGATGTTGTTCACCTATCACTTCTTATTTTCTTCTCCCACCTCCCTTGATTTTTTCCTTCTCTGTCTTCTCTGCAAACACTCGGGTCAAAGGTGATCTAGGCTCCGCCCCCCCCCTTTACTACATTTCCTGATTCACTGTTCTTTATTCCACAGGTAAGTGTATCATCCTGTGTTTGTCTTCTCCGGCTTACTTCACTCAACATGATATCTTCCAGTTCCAGCCACGTTGCAGCAAATGGCATGATTTCATCATTCCTTGCAGCTGCCTAGTATTCCATTGTGTATACATCCCACATCTTCATAACCCGTTCATCTGTTGTTGGACACCTCGGCTGATTCCGTATCTTAGCGACTGCACTGAGAGCAGCAGTGAATGCTGGTGTGTATGTGGCCTTTGGAGAGTGTTTCTATGTCCTGGGGGTAGATGGCCAACAGTGGAATTGCTGGGTCATATGGCAGTTCAATCTAAGCTTACTGAGAAGCCTCTGTACTGTTTTCCACAGGGGTTGTGCCAGACGACATTCCCAGCAGCAGCGGACGAGACTTTCATTTTCACCCCAGCCCCGCCAACAGATTGCTCCTTCTTTCTGACATGTGCCATTCTCACTGTCATCTGAATTGGATTTCTCTGGTGATAAGTGATGCTAAGCATATTTTTTTTGAAGTAAAACCAGATTTTATTTGAGGGTTTTTAGAAAGGGGAGGGAGGGAGAGAGAGCAAGGTAACGCACTCGAGAAATGCACTCGAGAGAGAACACGGGCTTCTCTGAAGGCGGGAAGAACCTCAGTACCCACCTGAAGAGGGGAGATGCGGGTGACACATGTGCTCGGCTACGTGGGCACAAGCAGCACATGGACTCAACAGCATATATGCCAACACTGAGCATTTTTTCATGTGCTAGTACTGGCCATCCACCTGCCTTCCTCTGAGAAGTGTCTGTTCATTTCCTCTCCCCGTTCGTTGATGGGGCTTTGAAATTTTTTTGATCTCTGTGAGTACATTATATATCCTAGACATCAAACCTTTATTCATTTATTTTAAAAAAAGTTTTCTTTTCTTTCTTTTTTTTTTTTAGGGGGGAGGGTCACACTTGATGCACAGGGGTTACTCCTGGCTCATGTACTCAGGAATTACTCCTGGCAGTAATATGGCTCCCTGGGAATAGAACCCGGGTCAGCCACATGCAAGGCAAACACCCTACCCGCTGTGCTATCGCCCCAGCTCGCAAACCTTTATTTAATGTGTTGAATACAAATATTTTTCCCCATTCAGTTTTATTTATTTATTTATTTTCCTTTTTGGGTCTCACTCGGAGATGCTCACGGGTTACTCCTGGCTCTGCACTAAGGAATTACTCCTGGCATTGCTCAGGGGACCATATGGGATGCTGGGAATTGAACCCGGGTCAGCCACATGCAAGGCAAATGCCCTACCCACTGTGCTATCGCTCCAGCCCCCCCCCCCCATTCAGTTTTAGCCTGTGGGTTTTTTGTTTTTGTTTTTTGCCATGCAGAACTATCTGAGGCACAAATCTTGGAAGCAAATACACAAACTTTTATGCTACTCTGATCATGTTACCTAAACTACAATGAAAAGAAAATGAGGCTGGAGAAATACGACAGGGAGGCAAGATGCTTGCCTTCCACGTGACCGACTGTGGTTCCAGTATCATGTGTGGTCCCTCAGTTCCCTCCAGGAGAAATCAATGAGCACAAATCCAGGAATAATCCCAGAGCACAAAACAAAACAAAGCAAAAAGAAAATGCATATCTTACAGTTTGTCTAAAATAAATACATTTAAATTAAAAAAAGATGACTGGTTTTGAACACACTGCTCAAAAATTTGTAGTATTTGCTCTCTACTAGGGACATGGAATCTCAATTCATTTTTTAAAAAAATTTATTAAAAAATTTTAATCCGGAGAAGCGCATGAAGCGCTGAGAGGAGGACCAGACGGCTGAGGGTGCACCAGCAGGGTTGGGGACCGTGGACCATCACCTCATTGAGCAACACAAGCGCCGGCTCTGCACAGCAGGATGAATCCACGGGGCTGACCTTCCCAGGACAGCTGCTTCTGCCGCGGTGCCATCCCGCCCGGCTGCCAACTGCCTCTCCCCCAGAGATGCCCTTTGGGACCATCCGAAGGAACTTGAGCACAGCACAAAGGGTCTTTAAGGCATGTTGTGAAGAGATGCAACGGGGAATCCCGGGGGACAAACTCCCCGGAGGTCTCTCCACAAATGGGGCGGAGTCCCCTCTCCGCCACTCCAGATAACCCCCAATGGCCACGAACTTCCAGAAGAAAAACCCAGGTACGGGAGCAGGGTCTGAGGACAACAGGCCGGTCCCTTCCCGTCTCCCTGCCCCCCCCTCGGGTCCCGGCCTTGATCCAGCGACTCCCAGATGAATCTCAGCATGGACTAGCCCCGTACAGAGATGTCTGGGCCCCGGTCACTTACACAGAATCCCAGGAGTGCGTGGCCGCGAAATGACATTCATAATAAGCAATAGAAAATAAAATATCTAGAATCTGCCTTAATGGCTTGATTCGGTAGTGAGAAAAATCAAAATAATGGTGATGGGAAGGTTAATTTAGTGGTGGAATTGGTGCTGAAATACTGAATGTAATCAATTAATGTGAACAACCTTATGGAAAAAAATTTAAAAAATTAGAAAAAAAAGGCATGTTGTCATGTACACATTTTGCAATGACCCTTTTTCCTGGTGTAGCAAGCATTTATTTATGAGGCATTCCAAGCCATTCCAGAGTTTTGAAGCAGTGGTGAAATCCTCTCTCAGCTGACTGCATTTCGCCCTCTCCACAGAGAAGGGGAAGGACCGGCCTGCCTTCCGGAGATGTACACCAGAGAACCACAGTGTCTGCACAGCACTAGCCAGACGAGGACAGGACCTTCCAACGAGGTAGGCAAAAAAAAAAAAAAAAAGGGCTGTTTAGGTTTTCAGCTTTCAAGTATTTCTATGCAACTTACTTTTCTTTCCGTCTTTTTCTTATTTTTAAATCAGAAGTGACTCAAAGGGCCATAGATGTGGGACAGTGTGTAAAGCGCATGCGCCAGCCAGGCCCTCCAGGTGGTTCCCCGTACATTGCTGGGAGTGAGCACAGAGCCAGGAGTAACCCCTGAGCGCAGCTGGACGAAACCCAAAAACATACAAAAGGAAGTGACTCAAATTAAGATGAAGACACCCGAGACCAAATCTTTAGCCTTTCTCCTCCTACTTTCCCAGCAGAATCATGTGTCCTTTTAGACTGAGGTGACCACTTGCTTTCCTGCATTCTTGAAAGAAAGAGAAAAACGTTTTTGCCATATAAAACTCATCTCAGTGTCCTTTTCTGAGTCTGAAGTTGCTGGTCAGTGCTGGAGAAAGCTTGCATAGCTTATGTAGAAAAACTTTCTATCAAATTTGGAAACGTTGCTTCTCTGGGGGTTGGGCGCCGTGACCACCCACCTGGCTGGCAGTGTGATCTTTGAAAACTTCCTTTCTCTACCCAACTCCCCCTTTTAGGGAGGTTCTGTGAGGTTTGCTCAGGTGCATTCACCGGAAGCTCATGGGCTTAAAATGCCCTCTCCTGTGCTGCAGCCTCTCTGGGGGCCAAGTGGGAGGAAGGGAAACCAAAAATGCAACTGTTTTGGTGCTGAAAATTGACGTGTATCTTTTTGAAATAAAAAATCAGTCCTTCCAAACAAACACTGTCCTCCCGTTGTTCATAGATTTGCTCAAGCAGGCCCAGTAGTGTTTCCATTTTGAGACTTGTTGTGACTGTGTTTGGCATATTGAATACGTCACAGGTAGCTTGCCAGGCTTTGCCATGTGGGCGAAATACTCTCGGGTAGCTTGCCAGGCTCTCTGAGAGGGGCGGAGAAATCAAACCCGGGTTGGTCGGGTTGGCCGCGCGCAAGGCAAACACCCTACCACTGTGCTATTGCTGCAGCCCTGCAATCCTTCTAATAAAATGAAATAAAATAAAATAAAAATTTTAATCAGTAATCACACAGTTTAAAATAATAGTTAAAGCTTTACCGTAAAACCATAAAACTATCACCAGCAGTTCCCCCCACCCAGCTGTTTTAGCAACTTTTTTTTTTTTATTGGGGGGGGGTAGAGCACCCCCAGTGGTGCTCAGGCAGTGCTCCTGGTACTGTACTCGGGGTGCCGGGAGAAGCCCTGGGCTGGCTGTGAGCATGGCACGCGGCCTGTCCCTTCTGCTGTGACCACCTTGCCATTTCTCTCCTCACTTCTCTCTGGCTGCATCAGATGAGCAGCTGGCTCCCTTTGCCTCTCACTGTGCTTGGACAGACCAATGATCAGGTTTCCATTATTATAATTATGCAAATATTTTAGCTGCAGAGCCATGGCCATTTTGATTCTCTGCACCCAAACGTTCTTTTCTTCCGACTAGAACAGCCTTATCTTTTAATTGCGTAGCTTTCTGTATATGCCTGAGGCACCCCACACCAACTCCAATAGTTCACATTCGTCAAGTCTCTATATAAGTATACAATCCCCACTTAAAAATTTAAAAAATTTTATTTGAGGGCCATACTCAGGGTTTACTCCTGGGTCTGTGCTCAGATACTCCTGTCGGTGGTGGCGAGGTGGGGGACATATGCAGTCCCAGGGATGGGGCCAAGGCCACACCTGCAGAGCAAGCACCGTAACTCTTGTGCTCTCTTTGCTCTCCCCTAGGGGGCCTCAGACTGGCCCATCCACCACTGACTGCACCCCCGATAGTATCTTCCTGAGTTTCTTTTGTTGTTAAAAAGCACAGAAAAGATGGGACAGAAAAGATGGGCTTTACCGGCAAGAAAAGAACTTACATAAGCTGGGCAGCCTGTCTAACCAGTATGGGCTGCAGCGCAAGCTTCAGTGAACGG
The DNA here is from genome assembly GCA_028565675.1 of Sorex palustris. Taxonomy (NCBI): domain Eukaryota; kingdom Metazoa; phylum Chordata; class Mammalia; order Eulipotyphla; family Soricidae; genus Sorex; species Sorex palustris. Next base: position 5,334 of record JAOXYA010497322.1, on the reverse strand, counting down.
GGCTCTGGTTTTTATATTTGGTAGCTAGGGTGATGTAACAGCCTCTACATATTTAGCAGGTTTTCAGGAAACTCATGTGTATTTATGAGGGGGAGAGACCGGTGGGCATGTGCAGCTGAGGAATGTACAATGGACTTGTGCGGAAAGCGGGCAGGATGTCCTCAGGATGTGGTTTGGGCATGGGAATGAAAAGAAAGAAAAGGAGGTCCAGACGAGCTCCCCCGCGCAGTGTCCCATGACCAGCCACGCTAGCGGACCTGTCGGTGGGGAGCTGGGGGCCACGCCTGGCGGTGTACGGACACACTCCTGACAGTGCTTGGGAAACTGAACTGGTGGTGGCAGTTCGCAAGACACACGCCCGAGCCCCTGGAGTATTCTTCAGATTGTGTGGGTACAATCAAAGTCAAAGAGTGAGTGTCCAGAACACAGAAACCAACAGCGCCAGGGGCTCTCTCACAGGGGGCTTCACTCCCTCAGCTCAGTCTTAGTTTTAGGGGGAAAATCCATTTTTTCTAAATAATTGAACTACACCCGCCTTCCCCAAGGCCAGCTTCCTCCTAGGGCCAGCCTCCAGCTCTTGGTTCCTCTGCTCTGAGCGTGGGTTATTTCCCTACAATGCTGCTTCATACCTTGCATTCGAGCGAGATTCTTGTGTCCGACCTCCCCCTCTGACCCCATCACGCAGCAAACTCTCCCGATCCATCACAGTTTAGGGGGAAACAGAAAGGGCACCAAGGTACGGGTAAGTCCTGTGTCCCGGATGGCACCCTGCACTGCTCTTCCGTGGGAGCGCCAGGGCTCCTGAAGGTTCTTGGCTCCTGTTTTGCTAGATTGTCTTCCAGTAGCTGTTGTTTGTTTGTTTGAGTGCCACACCTAGTGTGCTTTTGAGTTACGGGAGCATGGAGTTATTCCCTGGGGTGTATGGTAGGCCATGTGGTACTGGGGATGGTCCGTCGGAGTCCCACATGCAGACTCTCTCCTCAGCCCTTCTGGTAGCTTTCTGAGCCAGAGTGTGCAGGCTAGGGGCTGCATATCCAAAAATGTCTTTGTTCTTCCTGCCCACTGAATTATAAAGACCTGACTCTATTCTTTTCTGGCTTTTAGGAAAGTTTGCATTTTGGGGAAGCCTGGTGCTATTTTGATGGTAATTCTTTGTATATCAATTGCTTTCTTAAGACTTTGTCTTTTGTTTTTAGGCCAGCCTGTGTTGGGTTTTACTCCTGGCTCTGCACTCCGGGTGCTAGGGATGGAGCTGGGGTTGGCTGTGTGCAAGCCCTGCCTGAGCTCTCCAGCCCACTCGGACTCTTCCTAATATGTGTCCCCTAAGCGTATGGGAAGAGATGGGAAACTGAGCTTCAAAACTGTTCTTGGACATGGGGCTGGGGCAATAGTACAGTGGGTAGGGCGTTTGCCTTGCATACGGCCAACCCAGGTTTGATTTCCAGCATCCCACATGGTCCCCTGAGCACTTCCAGGAGTAATTCCTGAGTGCAGAGCCAGGAGTAACCCCTGTGCATCGCCGGGTGTGACCCAAAAAGAAAAAAACTGCTCTTGGCACAAACTCTCAGCCACCTGCTCCCTGCAGCCCCGGCCCCACAGGATGCCGGCAGCCTCTGCTCCTGGGCAGCCCAGGTCCGGGCAGGCTCCAGCTGTGATTACACTTCCCAAGCAACACTCTCTTAGCTTTACCTCTTAGGAAATGCTGTGAACATTTTTTGTATAGTCATTTCTTCTGCAGTTTCCTTTGTCCTTAGAGGTACTTTAAAAATATTGCTGTCATTTAAGAGTAGTTTTGAGAAACCACAAAATTTAATTCTGTATGCACAAAAATCCATAAATTATCTTGTGAATGACTAAAAAAGCCCAGTTAAAATGGTTTTTAGATAAAACAGAAATCCGTGAAGCAAAAACAGGACAAAGATATCCTTGAAAATTTTAGTTTGAACAAGCTAAGAGAGCTAAGGAGTTTATTTACAGTTTCCTGTCAGTGTCTCTGACAAGAAGTAGGGTCTAAAATCCTTGCTTTTAGGAGAGAGGTTTAGAGTACCATTCATTCTTCCCGTGCTTTTGTAATTTAAAATAACATGCTATTCTGCAAATCCAGAGATGGACTGACCTGTTATCTGTTTGTTTTGTTCTTTGGGGGAGGGGGCATACCTGGTGATGCACAGGGGTTCCTCCTAGCTCTGCACTCAGGAACCACTCCTGGTGGTGCTCGGGGGACCATATAGGATGCCGGGGATGAAACCTGGGTCGGCCGCATGCAGGGCTAACACCTCCCTGCTGTGTTATCACTCCAGCCCCTGTCCTGAGATGTGACTTTGGAAATTTGGCCCTAAGATTCCCCTCCACACGTCTTCATCAGAATCTGCATTTTAACTAGATCTCCAAACGATTCACAAGCACATTAAAAGTAGAGAACTCAGATGCAGCAGTGAATCCCGGAAGACACAGCTCCCCAGAGATCTCTTTGGGCCCTCTGCCTGCCCGCTCCAGGTGAACCACCGGTGGCAACAAACTTCCAGAAGAAAAACCCAGGTAGGCCGGCGCAGGGTCTGAGGACACCAGGCCAGTCCCTTCTGTCTCCCCTCCTCCCCGCACAGGGTCCTTCACCCAAGCTGCCTCCAACCATACTTAAGTTCCCCTCCAGCTTTGATCCAAATGAATCTCAGAATGAACTAGCCCCCAACAGAGATGTCTGCCCCCACCCCCACCCCCATTTACATATTTAGAATTCCAGGAGTGAATTCCGGGTGTGACCCGGGTGGGGGGGAGCCAAAAAACTATCTAATGAACCCTAAGCTAATGGATGGGCTGGAGCGATAGCACTGCGGTAGGGCGTTTGCCTTACACGCAGCCAACATGGCTTACCCGAGTTCGATTCTTGGAGAGCCTGGCAAGCTACCCGTGATGTATTCGATATGCCAAACAAACACAGTAACAACAAGGTCTCCAATGGAGATGTTACTGGGTCCACTCGAGCAAATCGATGAACAACGGGAGGACAGTGACAGTGACAGTGAAGCTAATGGATGCCTATTGGTTGCCCCAGTTGTAAAGTCCGTCCGCAGATGAGTGGTGGTCACTGTTCCTGTAGCAAAGCCCCAGGTGAATACAGCGTTCCTCTTCACATGCCAGGCTGTGGTGAAATGCTAGACCAGTTCTCCAGTTTTATATTTTTTGATTTTTAAATTTTATTTTCATAAGGTTGTTCACATTAATTGATTACATTCAATGTTTCAGAACTAATCCCACCACCATTACACCTTCCCACCACCGGTCAAACCTGTCTGCCACAGGCAGGTGCTAGATAATTTATTTTCTATTGGTTATAATGAATACCATGAGAAATACCCTCTGGGACTGATCTCTGAGGTTCTCTTCTCAGTCACTTGCATCCCAAAGAGCTGGCGCTGGAGCCAAGCTGCTTCTTTGGTTCAGGCTGGCTCTATCATCCTAGCCGTGGGATGCTGGGCAAGTCACATTGCTCTGCTGTGCCGAGTTAGAGCTTCCGCTCTCAGCATCCGGTGCATGCCAGCTCTGCCACTCAGCAACTCAGAGTAGGGATTTCACGCTGCTGCTTACACGGCACATGAAGAGGAATGCTGTATTCACCTGGGGCTCTGCTACAGGAACAGTGACTACCACTCATCTGGGGATGGGCTTTACAACTGGGCACAGTGAATAGGGCATCTATTGGTTTAGGATTCATCAAATAGTATTTTCGCTTTTTTTCCCCCAGTCACACCCGGTAATACTCAAGGGACCCTATGGGATGCTGGGGATTGAGCCCGGGTCAGTCACATGCAAGGCAAATGCCCTCCCTGCTGTGCTATCACTCTGGCCTTCACCAAATATTCCGAGCAAAAAAGGCTCTACAGTGAGTTCAGGAACCACTGGGTTAGAGAAGGGGGGGGGGGGCAGGAGGAGAAGCCTCAGCACTGGTGGGAAGGTCAAACAGGCCAACAGTTGGGGAAAGATCTGTATTTCCAAGCATTATGCTATCTGAAGGATTGTCACTGATGCTCTTTATCGATTAAGGAACTTTTGTTCTATTCCAAGATTTGGGAGGGGCTGGGACAAGGCTGGCATGCAGAGGCTCAAACCCAGGCACTCCACATGGAAAGCATGCACTCGGCCTTCTGAACAATCTCTCTGGCCCTCTATTTCAAGTATTAAATCACACGTTAGTGTTAATTTTATATAATGTTTCTTCTGTATTCATTGAAATTATGAGGTACCACCTTTAATTTTTTTCCATATATGACAAATATCACTGAAATACTGATCTGGCTGGTCCCCGGGTTCTGTGACACATCCTACTGAAGGCATTGTCTTGTATGCTATTTAAAGTTTATTTTTTCCCCGTGATTTACAAAGCTCTTGATGACAGTTTTAGGCATTCAGTGTTCCAGTGTCAGTGTTCGTCCACCAACACTGCAAGGCCCCTTTCCTCTCCCCACCTGCCTCTTCAGCAGTGTCTTCTCTGTTTTCTACTTTATGTCATTTTTAGTGTATGTGCTGCCGAATACACTGTCATTACACAAGCCTAATACACAAGCACTCTGTCATTTCTTAATGAGAGAACCATGATTTCCAAGGTTACTGATAGTTGTTTTAGGCATGTAATATTTCAACATCAATCCCACCACCAGTGTCACCTTCCCTCCACCAGTGCTCCCAAAGTCCCTCCCCTCCCCATCTGTCATATGACGAGTCACAGCGGTCCCCGCGTAGATCTCATGCTCTCCGTGCTGAGCATCTATTGGTTTAGGATTCATCAAATGTGATGAGGCACAGGTTTGCCTTGGGTGCACAGCTATGCCACTCACACTGAGCCCCAGTCGTAGCCCTCCACCATCCTCCCCACCTGACTTCTTTCCTTCTCTTTCTCCTCTAGATTCTGGGGTCAAGGGTGATCTAGGCATCCCCCCCCCCTTACTGTATTTCCTCATCCCATTAGCAATGTCTTTTTAAAGTTGACTTCTTCCCATGCAGGCTACAGGCTCAGACAGTGTTCAGACTGTTTCCGATGGAGACGGCTACCCCATCTCCACCCACCAGCAAGCCCAAGACCTTTCATCAAGCCCTTACCTATTTCCCTAATATGGCAGATCACAAAAAATCAACGCCAACTTGACATTTTAGAAAAACTTACTTGATCCTGGTACATCATGCCTTTTTATATACATTGTTAGATTCAATTAGCTAACAGTTGAATGATTTTTTCCATTTATGTATTTTTCCAATGTCACGGTCACCATCCTCCCGTTGTTCATCAATTTGCTCGAGCGGGCCCAGTAACGTCTCCATTGGAGACTTTGTTGTTACTGT
>JAOXYA010497287.1:0-14837 GCA_028565675.1 Sorex palustris | reverse complement strand
AATTGTCACAATGGAGACGTTACTGGGCCCACTCGAGCAAATCGATGAACAACGGGAGGACAGTGACAGTGACAGTACTCCCTATTGGAAACAAATGTGAAAGAAGGCATCCTGTTTGTTCTTTCCCCTGTTATTTGAGACAAATCAGAAATTTTCCCATTCAAAGCAAGAAACGTTTTCCCAGTGTACCATGTCCCCGAAAAGCTGCTTCTTGTCACCCATCTGGACACTCACCGGGATGAGTGATGAGAGGGCAGAGAGTTGGCCAGTGAGGACACAGTGCAATGAAACTCTGTATTCCATTCTGCTCTCTTAGATAGAGACACCCCAGCCACATCATGCTGTAGACAGGCCTCCTGAATGCAGCAAATAGGGGCTGGAGAGAGTGCGGTGGAAAGGGTGATTGCCTTGCATGCAGCCGGCCGCGGTGCAATCCCCTGCTGCCTAAAGTCCCTGAGAAGTACCAGGAGTGATCCCTGAGCTCAAAGCCAAGAGAAAGCCCTGTGCACTGCTGGGTGTGCCTTAAAACAAATGAGAATAATAATTAAAAAGACGTTTTAAAAACAAGATGAGTGGAGCCAGAGCCCGAGTCCAGTGGGCAAGGTGCTTGCCTGGCACACGGCTGACCCAGATTCCATCCGGCACCACATCAGGACCCCTGGGCACTTCCTGGAGTGAGCACTGAGTGCAGAGCCGAGAGTCAGCCCTGTGCCCTGCAGGGTGTGGTCCCCAAACAAAATGAACGAATGAAAATGGGTGCTGGAAAGTCTCCGGGTTGCTGGGGCAGGAGCTGTGACCCACTCGACTCACGTGTCCCTCCCCCACTCTCACAGCCATCAACGGGTTCATGTACGGGAACCTGCCTGGGCTGCGCGTGTGCCAAGGGGCCCGGGTCGTGTGGTACCTCTTCAGCGCGGGGAACGAGGCCGACGTGCACGGGATCTACTTCACCGGAAACACGTTTTCTTGGAGAGGCGGGAGGAGAGACACCGTCAACCTCTTTCCTCAAGCCAGCCACACGGCTGTCATGGTCCCTGAGTCCAAAGGTGATGTGTCCTTGCCCCCTGCCTGGTCTGGCACTGACTGGCATCATGATGGGATTTCAAGGGTGTGGCCCCACACTGCCCAAGGTGCCCAGAATTCAGTGCCCGCCACATCCTATGTTCCAGTGCCTTTGCACAAGCCCAAAGGTCTCTGTGGCTCCATCAGTCACCCACTGACCTTTCTGACTGGGGCCTCTGCAGCTTTCACTGTGGTGACTCTTTTTTTTTTTTTTTTCGCTTTTTGGGTCTCACCTGGCAATGCTCAGGGACTATTCTTGGCTCTGCACTCAGGAATCACACCTGGCAGTGCTAAGGGGGCCATATGGGATGCTGGGACTCAAACCTGGGTTGGCTGCATGCAAGGCAGATGCCCTACCCGCTGAGCTATTGCTCCAGCCCACTGTAGTGGCTTTTAAATTTCCATTCATTCTAGTATCGTTCTTCTCACCAGTCCACTGACTTTCATTACTGATACCCCACATGTGAGTGAAACCATTCCTGCTAGCATCTTTCACTTCCACTTAGCAAAATCGTCTCCACTTTCATCTATTTTAAACCAGAAGGAACAATTTCCTCTGTGTCGTGGTGGAGACATATTCTGTTGCATGTAATGCCCTTTCTGGTACCACATATGATATCCCCTGGGACTGCCAGGGCTCACTCCTAAGCAGAGAGCCAGGAGAGTCCCTGAGCACTGTCAGGTATAGCCACCCACCCACCCACCCACCCCCAATCCAAATTATAAAGAATAAAGAAAAACAAATCCCTGAGATTCTAATGCAACCAGCAAGTCCTTGAATCAGTGTGTACCAAGTGGCTATGAGTCAGGTGAAGATTAGGGCAGACAAGGGGACAGGAGTGTAGAGGGGTCCCTTGGGGAGGAGCTGGGAGAGATGCTCCGGGCCGGGGAGCATGTGCCAAGGCCCTGAGGCAGGCACACATGTGACTTGCATCGAGACTAGCTCCTCAAGAGGCCTCGATGGGTGGAGGGGTCCCGGCCAAGCTCAGACGAGAGGGAGTGACGTGCTTCTCTGTGCCCACCCCAGGGACATTCGAGGTGGAGTGTCTCACCACCGACCACTACACAGGGGGCATGAGGCAGACGTACACGGTGGAGCACTGCAAGGAGGCGTCGGAGCCCACCTCCTTGAGCGGGGGGCGCACCTACTACGTGGCGGCGGTGGAGACAGAGTGGGACTACTCGCCGCGCAGGGCGTGGGAGACGGAGCTGCACCAGCTCCAGGAGCACAGGTGCGTGAGCCGTCCACCCCACCGGCCGCCAGCATCTTTCGCTCCTGCTTTTCTGCAGCTCGGTGCCTCTGGCTCTGCTCTCACTCACGCCTCCCTTCCTCTCTGCGCGCCTTCTGCTGTCAGCGGCCCTTACCTGGGCACTGCAGCATCAGCTGAGTGCGGAAGGACGACCACTTCCAGGGTAGAGCCCAGACAAGACTTTCCTTACCCAGGAAGGCTGCTCGGCCTTCCTCCAGAGAGCCCGTTCCCAGGCTAGCAACCACTCTGCACGTGCTTTGGGGGTTGGCTGGGGGTGGTATCTGACGGAGCGGCTTCCTCTCCTGGCTCTGTGCTCGGGAGTCACCTTGGGGGGTTGTCGGGGCGGGAGGGGGCAATATGCACTGCCTAGGGTGGAACCAGATCCACTGCCCGCAGGTTGAGCGCCTTGCCCTGCACTCTCAGCTGCCCTCCTGCACATACTCAGACCCTGACACAGCCGGCTGAGTGCAGGGCTGCAAGCTCTCACCTTGCACGGCGCGGCTGCGGTCAAGTTCAGTTGCACGTGGGTTCCCAAGCTTCCAGAGAGTAAGCCACGGGCTATGTGTCCCCGACTCCCAGCCATATAGACAAACTGTGACATATGAAAAGTAGCACTGTAGGACTGTCCTCCTGTTGTTCATCGATCTGCTCGAGTAGGCACCAGTAACATCTCCATTGTGAGACTTGTTACTGTGTTTGGCATATCAAATATGTCATGGGTAGCTTGCCAGGCTCTGCCATGCGGGAGGGATACTCATGGTAGCTTGCCTGACTCTCCAAGAGGGACAGAGGAATCGAACCCGGGTCGACCACGTGCAAGGCAAACGCCCTACCGGATGAAAGAGTATTTTCATTTTTATTTTCACTCTTTTTCCTTTTTTCTTTCTCCCTTTCCCTTCCCATTTTCTGTGATGATCAGGCCGCTGCTGGTACTATTAGCTGTGTCCCTTGCCAGGGCTCATGCTTTATACACACACACACACACACACACGTAATAGAATTTTTTATTGACTTTAGGTCAACTAAGAATAATGATCCACATTTTAAGTTTTAAGATTGTTTCACCTTGTTGGGGGAAAAAAAAAATTAAAAAAGCGCACTTAGGTTGTAGTGAGCAGAAACAGCAGAGTCGTGGCATTGGGGGTCCCAAACAAGAGAGTTCCTGGCATCTCCTTAGGGTTTGCAGGATGGTGTCCAGGATCAGACTCACAGCTGCCAAGCTCTCCCTGGCTCCCCCAGCCCCGAAGACTCATTTACATTCTATAAATAACTTATGTAATAATAATTTGTATCATTTCCATAATTTGCATCCTCTTCTCTGTTGGTTCTTTCTGTTGTGCTTTGGGGCTATGCCATGCTTGGGGGGTCGCTCCCTTCTCTGTGCTCAGGGTGGCTCCTGGGGGTGCTCAGGGGACCGTGTGATGACGCTAGAATTCAAACTGGACCTCCTGCGTGCAAAGCCCAGGCACTACTCCTTGGAGCGATCGCCCTGGTCCCATCATGTTTGGGTTATTTCTCCTTCTTCCCAAACCTCTCTGGATGTGGTGATGGCGGGGGGAGGGCACACAGCTTTGGCATTCACACATTCGCTAGGGGGTGGGGTAGTGCTCACACCTACTGGGTTGTAACCCGGCCATAAAGGGTTCATAAAGTCAGAGGTGGCAGACATCACTGCTGCCAGAACCAGGCCCCGCGCACGTGTGAGCACTAAGAATTTAACTTGGAACCGGGTGCAACTTGTAAGGCAGACGCTCCAAGCCACCCAGCCCTTCCCTGGGCCCCCGATCCCCAATTTCAGAGTTGATGAAATGGACTCAGCTAGAGAGTGACGACTGTCAGAGGGGCAGAGTGGCGCCCCACTCATCTGTCTCCCCCACTCACTCCGGCCGGGATGCGGGTGCTCCATCCCCAGCTACAGAATCACTTCGCTGAAAACTCTTTTCTGGTTCAAAAGGTTCCAGGGGAAAGAAACCGTGCTTCCACCAAGACAAATGCTAACTGCCGTTTTGCCTGTGCGTGTCTCCGCAGTGCTCCAAACGTCTTTCTAGACAAGGAAGAGTTGTACATTGGCTCCAAGTACAAGAAGGTTGTGTACCGCCAATACACCGACAGCACGTTCAGCACTAAGGTGGAGCGAGGCCCCGAGGAAGAACACCTGGGCATTCTGGGTAACTCCTGCTCAAGTCCTGGGGCGGCCAGTGAACTGCCGCCCAGATGGTTCAGGGGTCGGGCACGTGCTTTGCACCCACCAGGCTTGCTTTTAATCCCTGGCACTGCATGGCTCTAAGCACTGCTGGTGTGACCTTGAAGCCCACCAGCCACCAAGGCGGGGGTCCTGATGGCTCCCGGCGTGTGGGGCCTGAGCAGCACTGCATCAAATCACCACCCTAGTTGGTCAGGTATTGCAGGGAGCAGCCATCTCCCTCACCCACCCCACCCCTGCCATTACAACATCCAGCGAGGTTAGAGAAGGAAAAGAAATAGTCCCAAAACAATGGGGCCATGGCGACTGCTCCAAGGACTAGTGTTTGGGCTTTGTATGCAAGGGGCCTGGCTTGAACTCTAGCATCACATGGCCCCCTGATCACCCCACCCCAGGCCTCCAGATCAATGCTTAGAAGTTTGCCCCCCCCCACCGAAGACAACAGAAATATTCCTCCTTCCTGCAAAAAATAGGGTTTTTTTTTATCCCATTTGCTATGAAAATTGTACAGATTTGGTGTTTATCAAATTGATGCCTATGACTGGATGGCATTCCTAGAAACCAATGAATATTTTCCCCAAATTCTCCCTATTTCATCCTCCAAGTTCATGGTTATGTGCTTTTAAATGAAGGTGTCCACCAGGAATCTCAAGAATGTGTCTGTCGACAAGGAAACAAGGAAAGAAGAAAGGATCAACGTGCTCAGGACAGGAGGGAAATCTGTCTTGAGTTTTCCTGGAATTGCTCGAGCATATATGTCAAAGGTGGAAGGACCGACTTGAGCCTTGAAATTCTAGGGAGGTGGGGAGGACCCTTCCAGGTCGACCCTCCAAACCCCAGTAGATGCTTCTATATTATAAGAGTTTGCAGGATTGAGCATCCGCCACTCCTGGGATAAGATGCCCAGGAAGTCTGGCAGGATTGCTGGGTAAGAGAAACTCTCTGGCAGGAGACAAATTAAGATTAGCAAGACGGGGTTGAGGATGTGGCTTCGTAGAAAGCTATTGCTGTGCATGTATGAGGCTCTGGGTTCAAGTCCTGGTGCCACACATGCTAAGAAAGGAGATTGGCAAGGTGGCATAAACGGAAGAGAAGCCCCACCTCCTGAAGTGCATATTGTCACAAATTCTTACTCAGAAGCTCCTCCTGGCCCGAGAGGCTTTGCACAACCCGACAAGGCAGGACGTTTCGGGAGCTTCTTCAATCCAGGAGCAGGAAGCTTAAGGAGCAAAACACAGAAAGGCACCATCTGGTCCCGAGACTCCAGAGACTCCCGAGGCTTTCGGCTCTTGCCACTGAGTCAGGACTTTCGGTGTGACAGCCGCATCACCTCCTCTTTCCTCTCCCTCCTGCCAGGGCCGATGCTCCACGCAAACACCGGAGAAAAAGTGGAAATTGTCTTTAAAAACATGGCCTCCAGGTCATACTCCATACACGCCCATGGGGTGAAAACGGACAGCCCTGTGGTTACCCCAACTTTACCAGGTATTCATGGCGGGGGGTGGGGGAAACAGGGATTTTTGTTTGCTTGTTTTTTGCTTTTTGGGTCACACCCGGCAGTGCACATGGGCTACTCCTGGCTCTGCACTCAGGAATTACTCCTGGTGCTGCTTGGGGGACCATATGGTTGCCGGGGATTGAACCCGGGTTGGCTGTGAGCAAGGCAAATGCCTTATCCGCTGTACTATTGCTCTGGCCCAAACATAGTATTTTATTTTATTTTATTTTATTTTTTTTATTTTTTGCTTTCTGGGTCACACCTGACGATGCACAGGGGTTACTCTGGCTCTGGTCAGGGGACCATATGAGATTCTGGGAATTGAACCTGGGTCGGCCACAGCCCTATCCACTGTGCTATCGCTCCAGCCCCCAAACATAGTATTTTAAAATCTTTCCCCAAACAACCCCTATGAGAGAGGTGAACCTTCTAGAGTGAAGTGAAGAGGGAGGTGAAAATGTGGGGAGGTGGGTATGTGTGTGTGTGTGTACATCATGTACCCCCGTCCCCCATATCCACAGGAGAAAGGTCAGAGATCTGTTCTCAATCAAGAAGGAAAATGTCCACCACTCCCACCTTGCTCCCCTTCCCCTTCTTCCAACCACTGCTCTGCGGCTGTGGTCCTTGAGGTTGACCAGCTGCCCTGACATTTCTAGCCGCTGGGTCACTGGTTGGTAAGGCTTATTGCATAATGCAGTGCTAAGAAAGACAGAATCCCGCGGCCCACTGAGGCGTGGACGGAACTGGAAGGCCTAATGTTAAGGGAAGTGAAGCAGAGAAGGACAAACGCTGGATGATCCAGCATGTGGAGAGCAACAGGTGAGGGGGATTCAGCAGTATCGAATGAGTGGCAGCCTTGGCCCTGGCTTCCAGAACCCGTGACTGAGCAGCATGGGCAGAGCGAGGGAGAACTAAGACGTGGGCTAGAGGTGCTAGAAGGACAGGGAAGGACAGGGATGGCAGGTCCTGGGCACTCGGGTGGGGGCGGGGTGGGGGCAAATAACTTTGTACATCAATATGGTAAACTTGCGCACTAGTATAACCAGTCTACCTAAACTGTCATTTTTTTGAGGCAATACATTTTTATTTGCAAAATGGAACAGTGTTGGAAAGTATAGTGCACTTTCTTTTAAAAAAAATTCTAAGAAAAAAATCAGTCCATTCCACCTAAATGTTACAGAAACTGAGTTTAGAAAAAAGTCACTGTGAAAACTTACCTATTCATTATACATACTTAGGTACTGGGGCTGGAGCGATAGCACAGCGGGTAGGGCGTTTGCCTTGCGTGCGGCCAACCTGGGTTCGATCCCCAGCATCCCATATGGTCCCCCAAGTACCACCAGGAGTAATTCCTGAGTGCAGAGCCAGGAGTAACCCCTGAGCATCGCCGGGTGTGATCCAAAAAGCAAAAAAACAATAAATAAATAAATATGTACTATTTCATGTCTTGAAATATCCATTAAAAATTTTAATTAAAAAAATACCTCATTCCTAATCATCCAGTAAGCAGATAAAACACCGTGACTCATGACTTCTCACAATACTAGGGTATGTTTTCTTTTTTCAATTAACCTCCTTGTAGAGCCATAAACTATCATTTTTAAAAAGGATTGAGAGGCCGGAGAGTTAGTACAGCAGGTAGGGCATTACGTTGCATATGGCTGAACCGGGTTCGATCAATGCTATCCCATATGGTCCCCCAACTACTGTCAAGAGTAATTCCTGAGTCCAGAGCCAGGAGTAACGCCTGAGCATTACCAGGCATGACCCAAAAAGCAATAATTAATTAATTGATTGATTGATTAAAATAAATAATAAATTTAATTAAGTTAGCACTGCACTGTAGCACTGTCCTCCCATTGTTCATGGATTTGCTTGAGCTATCCCAGTAATGTCTCTATTGTGAGACTTGTTGTTGCTGTGTTTGGTATATCCAATACATCACGGGTAGTTTTCCAGGCTCTGCCGTGTGGGCGGAATACTCTTGGAAACTTGCCGGGTTCTCCAAGAGGAATTGGGTCGGCTGCATGTGAGGCAAACGCCCTACCTGCTAATTAATAAATAAGTAATCAAAATAAAATAAATATATATATATATATATATCTACATACATATATTGAGAAAGAGAGAGAAAGAGAGAGAGAGAGAGAGAGCTTAAGTATGGGGCTGGAGCCATAATACAGAGTAGGGCACTAGCCTTGCATGTGGCCAACCTGGGTTGGATCCCCTGCATCCCATATGGCCCCCTGAGTACTGTGAGGGGGTGATTCCTGAGTGCAGAGCCAGGAGTCACCTCTCAGCATTGCTAGGTGTGACCCAAAAGAAAAAAAAAAGGTTGAGTATGGATATCAAATATACTCTAAATGTAACCACACTTGATTTTTTAGGTGAAACTCGTAGCTACTTCTGGGAAATCCCAGCAAGTTCTGGAGCTGAAAGAGAAGACAGCGCTTGTATTCCTTGGGCTTACTATTCAACAGTGGATCAAGTGAAGGTAAATTTTTGATCATTTGTGTCTTGTGAAAATTCTCAGAGTAGACATATAATGAGGAAGTTGCAGGTAACTAAGACTTTTCCTGTGGACAATCCTATGTTAAAATCCCAGGAAAGTAAGTTGTTTCTGCGATTCACTGGAGCATCAATTTTTGGTTTGTTTGCTTTCAAGGATCCAGTTCTTTGCTTTCCTTTGCCTTCAAGGATCAACTCTGTTTGCATTGATGGATAATATAATTAAATATTCCTCCGCCCAGTGTCTTATTTACTTTCCATAGAAAAATAGCTAAATTAAAAATCCAAGGTAATGATTTTGTAGCTCTATGACTACATGAAAATAAAAATGCCAATCTTGGGGTCAGGAAATAATCCAAGTGGTAGAACACAGCTTTGCACGCAGAAGGCCTGGGGTTCAATTAGTGACATCACAAAGACATGTGAGCACTATTTGGTGTGACTTTGGGGGTCTCTGATCCCCTTTTGGATCCAAACACCAAATCTTCAGGCCTGCCCACCCGGAGTGGCCCCAGGGCCTCTAGCACCACTAGATGTTACCTTTATTTTTAAAATGTCAATACTGGGCAGAGAAGATAAGTGAGGGTCAGGGATACATGCTCTGTTCGCTCAGGACCACCCCTCCCTGATGCTTAGCATTGCAAGGCCCCCCAAGCACCATAGGGCATAGTCTGGGAGGCACTGTTGTATATGACCCTAGTGGGGCACTGTGCAGGGCTCAAGCATCAAACCATTTGACCAACCAGGCACGTATGGCCAGCAGTGGTCCTCAGGCTCCCTGAACATTGCTGGACACGTCACTCCTGCCACACCCTCCAGAAAGCCAAGCTCAGCTGCAGTACAGCTGACGCTGTTGTTCGAGTCAGTATTTCGAAGCCAACAAAACACTCAACCAGAAATCAGCACCTGTACCAAGATTCTTCTGTGGAATTAAACCTCTACTTCAAATCTCTCTTCTGATCCCAGACCGGTCTCTACCTCCCTACTGGACATCTCTCTGCTATGGTGTCCCCAGATATTTACAGTGGAAATCTGGGACCCTCTCCACCTCCTTCTGTCTTTCTGTTATAATCAAACATCACAAGTGCAACTTCTACACGTTTCTTCAGGCTAGAACCCTGGACATGAATGAGCTCATCCTCCCCACTGGCTGGCTCAGACCATTCCCCATCTACAGAGCCCGTGAACAAGCCTTTCTCTCTGTGCCCACAGGCCAGGTCCTTGTCATGAAGGCTTCCTTCACTCCCCCACCGGGATGACTCATCTCAAATGCAAATATGCCTCCCAGCCTGCCCAGGGGCTATCTATGACCCAGAAGCTATAGTCTAAAATTCCTGAACATCCAATGTCCTTCAAGACCCAATCTGCTAGTCCTGTGCCCAACCAACCAAGTTTGTCATAGATTGGACTCACCTGGGGTCCTCCTCCATGCCAAAAAGCTCTTGACATCTCTCTTAACAAGTGGTTCATTTCCTCTATTTCTATATTTTCCCTGTGAGGCAGAGAGTAGGGTGAGGAGTGGAGGCAGGACATGGCTCTTTGACTCATCTCTGGATTTTTAGTGAACTGGTTAGTAACAGGCTCATGAAAGAAGCAAACCAACACTGTTCTTTGAGGTTCTTATTAGCTGCTATTTAGCTGAACCAGTATATTTTATTTGGGCGGGGGTATTACACCTGGCTATGCACAGGGGTTAGTCCTGGCTCATGTGCTCAGGAATTACTCCTTTCAGTGCTCGGGGGACCATATGGGATACTGGGAATTGAGCCCAGGTCGGCCATGTGCACAGCAAATGCCCTACCCGCTGTGCTATCCCTCCAGCCTGAGTATATTTCATGGTTGTGGGAGGATTTTGGGGGGACACACCTGACAATGCTTAGGGGTTACTCCTGGCTCTGTAGTCAAGACTTATTTCTGGTGGTAATTGGGGAACCATATGGGTGTTGGGGATCAAACCTTGGTCTACGGCATGCAAGGCAAATGCCCTACCTGCTGTAATATCTCTCCAGCCTCCTATGTTTGTTTGATTTTTGCACCCATTTCTGTTATTATGTCACCCATGTGACCTCATAACTATTCACCCTTGTTCTGATCTATTTCAAATCGCAAAAAAACATACATGATGGGGCCACGTGAGAGAGGGATTACTGATAAAATCACCCTCTTAAAATTCTTGGGTTCATGGGCACTGAAGTCCCATTTGTCTGAAATCCTGACTCGTATCACAAGGATGACAAAATGTTTTGCTCGTTTTCAGGATCTCTATAGTGGATTGATCGGCCCATTGATAGTCTGCCGGAGACATTATATGAAAATGTCCAATCCCCCAAAGATACTGGAATTTGCCCTTCTGTTTTTAGTTTTTGATGAGAATGAATCTTGGTACTTAGATGACAACATCCAAACATACTCTGATCACCCTGAGAAAGTTAATAAAGAGGACGAGGAATTCATAGAAAGCAACAAAATGCATGGTATGATACATTATTCTGAAACCTATTTTTTATTTCCTGCTTTCAAATAAAACCACTTTGGAGGCTACTCATGCCCCCATTTTCTAATAAACCACTTCAATCTCACTTTATATGTGAGACCAGATTCTGCTTAAAGCTATTAACCTCACTCCATCTATCAGCCATCTGTTAACCTTGCTACCAACTTCCAAAAATCTCTTCCCACTTTAAATAACATCCAAATGAGGAGTCAGCCTTTTGGTGCGAAATGACTAGAAAAGTGATGTGATCTGATTATTGATCTTTAAATACTCATGCTACCAATCTGTCAGGAAATAGGTTGTTATCTCTAAAATAGGCCCTTTATGAGCTCAGCCATCAGACTGCCTGTGAGATGGCCATTGGTCTAAAATATCCACAAAGGTCATATACTGTCCTGCACTCTCCTCAGCTATCAACGGAAGGATGTTTGGGAATCTACAAGGTCTAAGAATGCATGAAGGGGATCGCGTCAACTGGTACTTGATGGGAATGGGCAACGAAATAGACCTGCACACCGTCCACTTCCATGGACACAGCTTTGAGTACCAGGTAGGAGTCACGCATGGTGGTTAGTTTTGCTGTTTGTCTGAAAATGTTTTCATAC
The DNA here is from genome assembly GCA_028565675.1 of Sorex palustris. Lineage (NCBI taxonomy): Eukaryota > Metazoa > Chordata > Mammalia > Eulipotyphla > Soricidae > Sorex > Sorex palustris. The sequence goes on along the minus strand of JAOXYA010497287.1, from coordinate 3,217 downwards.
ATACAATGAAGAAAGATATTTCCTCAGAGAGATCGACGGATTGTGGAAGTTTCAAGAGACAGCTAAATCTCAAAGAGCACACGCCCATTTCTACCCTGTTACTGACAGTGCTTAGATCCTTGGCTTTGGGCTGGAGGAATAGCAGGAATAGCGTTGGTTGGGCTTTTGCCTTGTGTGCAGCCGACACAGTTTCAATTCCCAGCATCCCATAGGGTCCTCTGAGCACCGCCAGGAGTAATTCCTGAGTGTAGAGCCAGGAGTAACTCCTGTGACTCGCCGGGTGTGACCCAAAAAAGCAAAAAGCAAAAAAAAAAAAAAAAAAATCCTTGGTTTCTTAGTCCATGGGTTCCCAGCTGAAGTGGGTGTTCACAGAGTTGGACTCGAATGTTCCTGGATTAGGCCCTGCACTGGAACGTTAGCAGACATGGTGGAGTGTTTACCCAAAGATGAATCTGAGTGAAGAAACATGACAAAGATCAAGGGTGCCCGGGAGGTGACACCTGGTTAAATTGTGTGCTCTCCTTCCAGTCACAAGCAGCAACTAAGCTGTATGTGAGTTCCACTTACCCTACTTGGCTTGGGAATGAATTCCTCCTGCCTAGATTTTGGGGAGCTGGGATCCCGACACCGAGGTGAGGTTAAGCTCTTTACAGAGGGGAGTTAACCCCAGTCCTCTACTCAGAACTTTGGCCTCATCAGAAAAGAATTTAAGGTGACAGACAGTGACACAAAGTCTCCTGAAGATTTAATACAGCTCTAGGAGAGAGAGCAGGGCAAACTCTCTGGATCGAACCTGAGGGAATAGATCTGCATTAATTTTTTTAAAAAATTATTTCAGGGGCTGCAGCAATAGCACAGCGGGTAGGGCATCTGCCTTGCACATGGCCGACCCAGGTTCGATTCCCAGCATCCCATATGGTCCCCCAAGCACCGCCAGGAGTGATTCCTAAGTGCAAAGCCAGGAGTAACCCCTGAGCATCGCCGGGTGTGACCCAAAAAGCAAAAAAAAAAAATTATTTCAATATAGAAAAAGCCACAACTGTTGATATGATTCTAGAATTAAAATTGATTCGAGGGGCTGGAGAGATAGCACAGCGGGTAGGGCGTTTGCCTTGCATGCAGCTGACCCGGATTCGATTCCCAGCATCCCATATGGGCCTCTGAGCAGCACCAGGAGTAATATTCTGCCCCTCTGCAGAGAATATTTGTGCAGTGGAGTTGAGCCGTGGCTTAGCTTTAGTGGTGGGGAGAGGGAGCGTTGACTGGGCAGGGAATCTGGATATTTTAAAGGTATTTCTAGACTCAGGGGTTGGCGTCCATGAGAAAGGTAGGCTTTTTCAGAAAAAGTCAGCCCAAGGATGGAGATTACTCAGCATTGGAATTTTTATTACCATGTGTGGTAATTTTGAAACTGGCATCACATGTGTGATGGGGGTCGGGATTTTGGTAATTTTATTACCATCACTACAGTGTGAAGTGACAAGTTTGATTGTGGGCCAGCTTTCTGCTAAGTCTCCTCTGCTCCCTGCCAGTTCATCCAACTGACTTGTGTGGTTCTTGTGGCCACCGTATTGGCCTGCCTCAATTATACCCTCTGCCTGTCCCAAGTTCTGAATCTGAAATGGCCTGATGTGAGCTAGATCCCTCATCCGTGGTCAAAAACGGCCCTAGCTTTCACCGCGGGCAGATCTCAGAAGAAGCCAGTAAGAACCCAGCTTTAAATGAATGGTGACTATTTGGAACTCACTTTTGAAAATGGCATGCTGCTCTTTTTGATTATATTTCACATCCACATTATATTCTTGAGGCCTTTCTATTCCAGTCCTGCAGAAATAACCCTCCAGTTCTTACAGCTCTGAGTTCACATAAGCTGCTCCTAGATTTGTTTTCTCCACCTACCTCCCTTTCTGTTGCTAGGGTCCTCCTTGTCTCAAGTTTCAAAGACAAGCACCAGGGCCAGCAGGGAGGGCGTTTGCCTTGCACGCAGCAGACCCGGGTTCGATCCCTGACATCCCATATGGTCCCTCAAGCACCGCCAGGAATAATTCCTGAATGCAGAGCCAGGAGGAACTTGGAGTATCACTGTGTGTGACCCAAAAGGGAGGGGGGCGGGGGGAAACCCAAAAATCAAAGACAAGCACTCCTGGGACAGGTTCCTGAGGACAGAGCTCAGCGGGGGCCACAGTTCAGTTCCCTTGCACAGCTCTAGCACTGGACAGAGGCAACCCAGATGAGAGTGTAAGAAGCTGTAGGAGGTCCTGATGGAGGAAATTCAGTCGCCAGTTTCTCATTCACACCCACCCAGTAGCCAAGACTTGAGCAACAATACCTGGCCCACATGTATTATTGTTTGTACCAACCCAGAAACAGAAGTTTCCTCTTTTTCCTTTTAAATAGACTAATTTCCCTGAACTGGTCAATAAAATGTTATCTGCATGAACTCTTCCATATAATAACATTGTACTTTTCATTTTTTTCTAATTAAGAGCATGGACGCATATCGCTCTGACGTCTTTGACATTTTCCCGGGGACCTACCAAACTGTGCAAATGCTCGCCAACATACCTGGGACCTGGCTACTCCACTGCCATGTAGCTGACCACATCCATGCTGGAATGGAGACCACATACACTGTCCTCCCGAAAGAGGCGGTATCGGGTGAGTGACTCTAGAGGCTGGGAATCATGACTATCTGCTCTGCTGCTTCGCATAACTTCCTCCCCCAGTAGGAAGCATCTTTTGGATGGGCCTTTACTGTGTGGGCACTTGGGGCATTGCTGGGGATCTAACTCATACCCCATGCCCCCAAGATAGGTGCTTTGCTACCAATTCACTACCACCGGCCACTCCCCCAGTTCTTGCATCCACCACCCGGCCATGTGGTGGCAATTACTAGGCACAGCATATGGAGAAACCCTTAAGTGTGAGTTTATAGAACAGCTCCTCCTCACTGGATTCGGGGTGCCAGCTGTGTCACTGGGGCCCTTTTCTGGGTGGCACACTCTTTATCCACACCTGGCTCTGCCCAGCTGGCTGCGTGCAAGGCAAACGCCCTACTGCTGTGCTATCGCTCCAGCCCGGCAAAAAATATAAGGACAAAAATATGTGTCCAGTTTTCTATTGATGGATATACTATGGAGTGTTAATCATTAGCCATGAAGCCCTCAGAGAAATGTCTTGCCAAGCTATAGCCATTTGCCTGGAGTGTTTCTATCTT
>JAOXYA010497280.1:0-14839 GCA_028565675.1 Sorex palustris | reverse complement strand
AAAGTAATTAAAAAAATAAAAGAAAGTCCTACTTATAACTGTTGTTCTGTTGCTTCTGTGGTGGGTTTGTGTTTCATTGTTGTAAACAAAAGTTCTTCTATGTCTTCTGACACAGGAAAACTTTCTGTGTTTTACACACCATTCTCATTCCAGGCTCTGAGGTGTGGGTAGTCCTTATAACTATGACCAGTCTTCCAGTTTGACCAGGGAAAATGGGAACTCTCTTCTCTGTGAAGGAGAATGAAACAGGAAATCTGGTAAATAAAAAAGGTCAGGAAGAGTGACAGTTAAAAAGTAGCAGGTAAATGATGGTGTTGTGTGGTTGGGTTCAAGTGGAAAGAGCAGTGAGGAGGCTGATTGTCAGAATAGTGTCTTATGTGCTTGGGAAAATCAGTTTCTCTCTCTGAGAACAAAGAGAGTTGAGGTAGGTAGTATCAAATGTATCTCACATCTAAGTAATTCTGAGCTAAATGAACAATAGGAAAACTTGTGGAGGTAGAAACCAGATGGTATGTGGTGTTAGACTTTTCATACACCTCTTCTCTAAAGAATTTTTTGAGATCTATCTCCAAACTGAAGATTTCTTGGTCAGTTCTCATGGTGTCAAAGCTTGTATGTGACCCAGCATCTTTGCATGGTGAAGAGTGGCTCAAACCCCTTGAGAATAATTCTCATGGGCAGCAAAGGCCTTTAGATTCTTGCAAAAAGGGCCAAGTTTCTGAACTTTCTGAATCTATGTTGAAAAGTCTTTACTCTCTAACTGCTCCTTTCAGCCGCAGCTCTGTTGTTAGGATATGCCTTTGCAGTCTAGATAATGCCGTCATCATGGCTAGTCAGAGCATCTCTGCCAGCTCTCTATGGCACAGGGAAGCCTTACATATTGATCTTGCTGCCAGCTCATAGCCTTAATGAATCAGAGGAGGTGGGGAAACCTTCCAGCTTCTATATTTCCTTGGGCATGTGCAAATTGCAGCCTGTTCACGCACCTCAAAAGGAGATACTGGTTAATTAATTAATCCACTATTTTGATGATTTTTTTTTGCTTTTTGGGTCATACTCGGCGATGCTCAGGGGTTACTCTTGGCTCTGCACTCAGGAATCACTTCTGGTGGTGCTTGGGGGACCATATGGGATGCTGGGAATTGAACCCAGGTTGGCCGCGTGCTAGGCAAGCGCCCTATCTGCTGTGCTATCGTTCCCGCCCCTACTATTTTGATTTTTAAAAAAGTTTTTAAAAAATTGAATCACCATGAATTGCAAGGTTACAATGTTATTCATCAATGGGTTTCAGGCTTACAATGTTATTACAATGTTCTAACACCCATCCCATCACCACTTCTCTTCCCCAGTGTCCCCAGTTTTCATCCTGTCCCCTAGCCTGCCTCTAGGGCAGGGACTTTTTTTCCTTTTTCCTTTCCCACCCTTCCCCTTTTTGGCACTGTAGTTTACAGTAATGTTACTGGTGGGGTATCATGCATTTCACTGTGCCTCCTTTCAACGCCCAGTTCTTCAGTCCCCATTCAGGTGAACACTCCCTTCCATCATTGTCACAATGGCCCTCCTTTCAACGCCCAGTTCTTCAGTCCCCATTCAGGTGAACACTCCCTTCCATCATTGTCACAATGGCCCCTTCTCTGGCCTATGCCTCCTCACCCCTCCTCAGTGGCTAGCTTCCTACTGAGGATCAATTCTACTCAATTTTCATATTGTCTTTTGGCATTAGTTATTTATCTACTATGTTTTTTTAATATCCTGCATACAAATGAGATCATTTTCTATCTATCCCTCTTTCTCTGACTCATTTCACTCAGCGTGGTACTCCTGGTATTCACTTATATATAGCAGCAAATTGTGTGGCCTCATATTTTCATATAGCTGAGTAGTGTTCCATTTTGTATATTTACAGTATAGAACTCCAGTATATACAATTTAAAGCCTCTTTACCCATTCATCTGTTTTGGAGCACTTGGAGTATTTCCAGATTTTGGCTATTGTGACTAGTGCTGCAATGAACATAGGAGTACAGAAGTCTTTTCTGCATTATGGTTTTTTTTGGCCCTTGGAGTGTATACCCAGCAGAGGGATAGCTGGGTTGTGTGGAAGCTCAATTCCTAGCTTTTTGAGGAATGCCAGGATACTCTTCCAGAAAGGCCAGGTCAGTTGTCATCCCCACTGCAGTGAATGAGAGTCCTTTCCCAGCCCCACCTCCCCAGCACTAGTTGTTCTTTTGGTTGAGTGCCAGTCTTTGTGCTGTGCGGTGGTTTTTTTTTATTATTTACATTTCCCTGATGACTAGTGTTGTAGAACACTTCTTTCATGTGTCTCTTGGCAATTCGTATATCTTCTTTGAGGAACTTTCTAGTCTTCTCTCCATTTTTTTGGATGGGGCTGGGTATTATTCTTGTAAAGTTCTATCTGTGCCTTTTATATTTTAGAAACTAACCTTTAATCAGATGAGTGGGGGGCAGATAGTTTCTCCCAATCTGTAATTTGTTGTTGTGTTCTGGTCTCCAGTCCCTTGATGTGTCTTGGGGTCTTTTTATTTAAGTCTCTTTTAGATAATATTCTTTTTTTAAAATTTTTATTACTGAGACACCATGAGGTTCAGTTGTAGACTTACAAATTTTGTGCTTGGGTTTCAATTATACAATGACCAAATACCCATCCCTCCACCAGTGCCCATTTATTACTAAAGTGTTGGGGGGGAAAAAAACCAAATTAAGTTCTGATGTCTACTCCAACACGAAGAGACCCAAAAGACATGCCAAGTGAAAGGGCCAGTTGTGCGTGACCAGGGAAGCCACAGATGGGAGAAGCTTCAAAGGACAAATATCTGGAGACTGTGATTAGATTTATGGCTGGTAAGAGCTGAGGTGATGAATGAATTAGAGAACGGGGGCTAGGTGAAAGGGAGTGGGAAAGTTTCTTTTTGAAAACACTCGTGTATTTTAAGGAGAGAGTGAGTACCTGGGTGAGTCTATTCCCGAAATTGGTTTGGGCCTGGCCCACAGCGTCCCACCAACAGCTGAGCTCACCCAGCCCTGCCACCTGGTGCTCACCTCTGGGGCAGAAGAAGCCAGCGGGGCAGGGGTGCCCACTGTATCTGGGAGTGTTTTCAGGGCAGTAGTATCCAGCAGGGCAGGGGGAGCAGAAGGCTTGGCCAGTTAAGTTGCTGTAGGAGCCAGCAGGACAAGGCTGGGGAAGACTGGTCCTTCTGGGGCAGAAGTAGCCTCGGGGACAGGCACCCCCTTGCTCTGAGTGGCCTGCGCAGAGGAAAGAAGCTGAGAAAGGCCCAGGATGAGACTTTCTGTTTACCCAGATATTTCTTGAACTTTCCTGTGCTCCAGGAGAGAGACGTGGGGAGAGCTCGTCCTCATGATGGACAAGGCCAGCCCCAATCCTGGACATTCCCACAGGGAGCCTCGAGCCCACCCTCAGAGAGGCCCAACTCAGCCTCCTCTGCTCAGTGGGTTCTTGATGTCCCCTGGACTCTGCTACCTTTTTGCCAACCTGTCTGAGGTCTTGGGATGGGGATGAAGTAGCCCCATGAGCTGTGAGCTGGGACCACGGTGCTGGAGGCAGGTAAGCCATGTGCACAGGCAGCCCTGGAGGTGCGAGGACAGGTTGGCGATTGAAGAGTATGGGTCACAGCACTGAGCACCCATCCAAAGTTCACCCTGAAACTTGCCTGCCTCACACACTTTCCCAGCATCAAACTCCTCGAGCCCAAGGCTGTCCCTATCATTAGAATGGCCCTCCAGTCCACTCCTGTCCGAGCAGGTGTACCTGTTGGGGTGGGTGAGGAGACGCCTGCCACACAGAAGTAACCAGGAGAGCAGGGGCCAGAGGGAGCAGAGAGACCAGATGCCCCACAGAAGTGGCCCGGGGGACAGGACAGACACTGAGAGGACACGGAGAGGAACATCCTGGGGAGATAAAAAAAAAAAACCCTGAGGCAGGATCTGGGAGAGAAGAGGGGGGAGTAGTGGCTCTCAGGCCTGAGGGACATGTCTTGGAGGGACAGTGTCTTCCTGCACTGCCTTCCTGCACTGCCTTCCTGCAGTCTACAGCTGTGGTTTCTCTGTTCCTTAAGGATCTGTGGAACCTGGTATTTGCAGTAGAACCAGGACTGTACTCTGTATATGCCATCTCCCATTCATTCATTTGCCCACCTGTCTACCCATCAGCTGTCTGTACATCTATCTGTCCATTCACCCATCCATCCAATAATCCATCCATCCATCCATCCATCCATCCATCCATCTTTCCATCTGTCCTTCCTTCCTTCCTTCCTTCCTTCCTTCCTTCCTTCCTTCCTTCCTTCCTTCCTTCCTTCCTTCCATTCACATCCATCCATCCATCCATCCATCCATCCATCCATTCATTCATTCTTCCATCTCTCTCTCTTTCTCTTTCTCCCTCCCTTCCTCCTATTATCCCCACCTATTTTCCCCACTTCTCCTAAGATTAACAACTGGTTATAAATGTCCTTTTTTATGCCAACCTCCATTTCAGATCTAGGATGTCCAGAACCTTTTTCCCCCACCCCTCAAGTCCTTTGCTCTGGCACCTTGTCAGAGGACTCAGCACTGAGCCAGTCATTGGCTTCTGGCTGTCCCCTTGCTCTCTGAACTGGAGAATACCAAAGATGGAGACATGGACTGTGCTCTGAGTGATGCTTTTTGCTTTCTCAGGCAGTTCCCGCAGCTGATTCCCCTGCATACCCCAGTTCTGTCCTGGCCCTCAGCTTTCTGACCTGGGCAGCTCTGAGCTCAGCTGGGATCCAGACACAGTGACAAGTGACACTCACCGATCTGAGTAGGTGCCCACAGGGCAGGGGAGGGGCAGTCCTGTGCCAACTGGACAAAAGTGACCCCGAGGGCAGGGCCCCCCTGATGTGGAGTAGAGGGTCCTGTTCCCATGCATGGGCTCAGCTCCTGCACACAATGGGGAGGAGGTGAGAAACAGCCAAGCAAGCTCCCCACAGCAGCCCCATGTCCATCATATTGAAGAAGCAAGGTGGAGAGCTTGGGGAACAGCAGAGACAGCAAGCTGTGTGCCCTGGTAGCTCTCAGATCCGGGACCCTGTCTCCAGTGTAGGCGCTGCTGTGGGCAATGAGGTACATTCCCTTCTGAGCGCATTCGAGACTATGTAGGTAGGATCTGCTTAGGACCACACAGAGGGGAGAAAGAACAGGGTTGTCAGCATCCAGCCTTATTCTAGAACAAAGAAAATGCAGGCTGCACCCAAAGTTCCAGGTGCTCTGTCTATGGGGAAGAAGAGCCAAGTTCGCTGTTTCCACTTGGTCATAGAATCATGGAATGTTGCTGATCATTAACTCTAAGGAGAAGAGAGCCCTTATACATGAAGGGAAGGGCAGTGTGGGGCCTGAGGCTGACTCACACAGGCTGTGTTGTGTGCAAGCTTCTGCATACCTGAATGAGGCTACATACATATGCCTGGCCCAAGTGGGCCAGGACCCATGGGAGGGAGGAGCTCACCGGGGTCACTTCACCACTCAAGGTATCTGATACGACGAGGGAGAAGCTGCTACCATTCACCAATTACCTGGGACTGCAGGTGGTTTTTTTTTTTTTTTGCCTGAGGCCCCCCAGCCTCAACCCCAGCATCCCTTAGACGCTCCTGTGAGTGGAAGTGTCCCTGTAGGGACACCAGGGACCACATTATTCCCCCCTGCACAGACCCATCTCCTTAGATAGGTAGAATCAAGCACAGCCACCGAGGCCCACATGGTGACCCAGGTACACCTGGCGGGGCCTTAGTAGTGTCACTTCTAGAGTCAGACCAGGTGTTGCCATTGGATGCATATAGAGGAAATTTGGGTCCCCAAGCCTTCCACACTCCAAAGCTCGCCAGGTCCTCAATGCAGCTGTGCAGAAATCAGCCTGGCAAGGCAAGTCTCCAGCGGCCCTGCCTCTGTGTGTGGCAATGCATGTGAGCTCACAGCCTTGCTCCCAGATACAGCTATGCCACAACCTGGCTCCTCATAGAATCTGCTGGCCTACGTGAAATAATTCCTCAGCGTCCTCTGGACTCTATTTCCTGTCCTGCCCTTGCTTGTCTTCCTCGAGTGTCTCTCAACCTCAGGCCTCCGTGATCTCCTCGTGGATTTCTCACTGTGGAGGCCCTCACCTCCCGAGCTCCCTGGGACTGCATCCAGCTGCAGCGGAGGTTGTGTCACATCTTAGACACAGGCAGTGACTCTACCTCCACCTCAGTCAGGTGTGGTCAGTAGTCCTGGACCTGGCTCTGCCCATGCCTCTGTCCCCCAGCTGGCACCACTGGCACAACTGGAAGACAGAGGTAACCAAGGATCCTCTGCTGGTGGCTCTCTTGGCCAGAGATACTGAGCGGCACCAGGTCTCCGTGGGTGCCTGCCGAGGCTGGTGCCTGCCACTGCTCTGAGTCAGCCCAAGCACCTGTGCCCAGGCCATGCTGATGCTCTTGCCCAGGTGTGTCCACCAGGGAACTGTGAGGGCAGCCGTGGTCCTCAGAGCTGAGCTGACCCAGGGGCCTTGGGGTCTGGGCCCCTCCTGGACAGTAGAACCCTGGAAGCAGAGAAGGTGTCCAGGCTGTTCTGTCTGGATTCTCCGAGGCCCTGCCACACCCACATGGCCTTGGCAAGCTGAGAATCTGCAGCCCTTCTAGGTGAGCCAATGCTCCAGCCCCGTAAAATCCACATTTACACTCACATATCTCACACTTGGCTGTGTGTAGGGGCAGTCAGGATGCCTATCTGGGCACCTCCCCCCACCTTAAAAACCCCAGCAGTCCTCAGGGTCTGCCTTGGGCTCCCAGTTTCTGCACTCTGCTTCAGGGCCAAGGACACAGGCACTGCCCAGGGTCGGGCCTGGCTTGACTGCTGCCCTGGGCTTGTTCCCTCCCATCGACTAGCAGAGATGTGGGACTTACCTGGTGCGCATGCACCGCTGGGGGTCGCGAGGCCCGCGGAGGCGCAGAAGAGCCCAGTGGGGCAGGGCAGGCACCAGCTCTCATCCCTTGCACCTTTCTTTGCATTCCAGGTGCCAGCAGGGCAGGGCCACTGCCTGGGATGCTTAGTGCCAGCCAGGCAGAAATGGCCAGGGCTGCAGAGGTCACCGAAGGGAAGCTTCTCCTGAAGAAAGAGACCTGTTGAGGGTCCAAAGGCAGAGCCAAGGGTCCCTCCTGCAGGTACCCTGAGGAAGCAGTCCTTGGGCTCTGCCTGAGGAGCTGTGTGTGCCTCCCCTGGGAACTGCTATGCGTCCCACTTTTCAGAAAATAAAGTTCCTCTGAATGGTAAATAACCAGCAATGCAAACCCTGCACATTTACTGAAAACATGGACGTAGCTCCGTTTGGAATAGGGCACACCTGCCAAGCACCTGCATCTGTGTGTCTACTGTCTGTCTGTCGCCGCTATCCAACAAGGGGTTCCTGCTCAGATGGGATGCTTCACTCATTTGTCACTGTGTCCCATTCAGAGCAAGTTGGAAACTGAAAGTCTGTGCCTCTCCCCCTCTGCTGCCTGTGGACATTGGTGCTTCTCCTAAGCTCTGCAAGGCTTCCATCACCTCCCCCTCAGGTGACCGCTCCTATTCCCTAGCCTGGCTCAGGTCTCAGTGCTTAGGTCGAGCCTTTCCTGGTGCATGTCCAGGACCCGTGCACTCACCGGGGATGAGGTGTTGGATCCAGGCCCACAGTGGTACCCAGGAAGGCACAGGCCCTGGGGTTGCACCAGGCCAACTCTGCCACAGAAGGTCCCCGGATGGCAGGGCTGGCAGTCCTCCACACGAGCAGCCCCAGGGGCCTCTCGGAAAGTGCCCTAGCCAGAAAGGAAGATGTGAGTCTATCTTCTGGAAGGAACCTTGCATTGCCCTTCCACTTTCTTGGATGGACAGGGCAGGAAAGGAGGGGATCCTGTTTGAGGAACAAATCCTGTATCACATAGGACTGTGTGGAGTTCACTTTGCCAAAAATGACCGCACACCCCAGGACCTCATTCCCAGCCAGTCTGGCGAGTAGGAAGCAGAGTAGTGCAGATAGGCCTTTGGAGACTGCAGGGTGAATACTACTCTGCAATGCTGCACCCCACCAGAAACTCCCTCCCCAACTCCTCCATTCCCCCCCCCCAGCCTCCGGGTTGCGCCTTTGCCCCTGGAAACTTCTGGAGGGCTGCAACTAATGGGAACAAGCTGTGGAGAGGTAAAGGTTCCAGTGCTCCTCTCCGTGGGCTGGGTGTGGCCATGGCACAGTGAAGAGGTGTCACACCCCAACCACTGTGCTGGCCACTGGCAGTGAAAGGTCACATGGTAGGGCTCACCACAGGGCAGGGGACGAGCTGCAGGCTCTGTGCTGGACAGTAATGCCCAGGGGGGCAGGCCACGGGGCGAGTCAGTCCTGTCTGGTTGCAGAGTTTTCCTCCTGGACACTCCTGGCACCAGCGGTGTCCTGGGCCCTGAAGGTGGGGGTAGTAGATGGTTTCTCCTGCACTGAGAATGCCCACCCTGGCTGACAGACGCAGACCTTTGGGAATCATGCAGTTGAGCTGGAAGGCTGCTGGCTGAACCTGTCCAGTACCCTTTCCAAGGAGCAGGGCGTGGTGGAATTGGGAGCAGTACCTGCAGAACTGAGTAGCTCTTTGGGCACCAGACACTGAGCCCGTGCCCTCCACTCCTGCCTAAGGGCAGACTATTTTGGATGCTCTTACCGAGAAGCTGCCAGGGCTACATGGTATCGGCATGGCGGTCCCCAGCTCAGGGCAGTGGTGGCCAGCAGGGCACGGCACACAAGCCACCGCCAGCCTTGTACCTGGAGCCTGGTGGAATGTTCCCCTAGTGAGAAGCAGAGACCTGTGATGATCAGATAGTTACCACCCTGGAAGGGTCACTATTTGGGGGTCAGAGATCCTCTTACTGCCCACTGCACTGCAGGCTCACAAAGAGGCAGACCTGGGCCAGGCTGAAGATGACTCACTTCCTCCTCAGAGGTGACCCTAAGGTAGCCCAGGTGAGGCCATGTGACTCCAGAGACTTGAAACTAGACTGATGGTCTAGCCCTGCTTTTCTTCTCTTCAGTCTCTCTGTTTCTCTTTTTATCTTATTGGTGGATGAGTGCATGTGCATTCTCCCTTCCTTTCTCTCTTTCTCTCTCTTATGTGCACTCTCTTCTGCTTCCCTTTCACTGTCTTAGTTTCTTGCTTTCACACTTTCTCTTATTCTCTCTTGCTCTCTCATCCCATCTTTGTCTGTGCTGAATAGTGACCTATGTGCTAAGATGTTGAGGACATGGATGACTGTTCATGCTTAAAATCCCTTTCTGCTGTGTTGTTTTTGCTTTGAAAGGCAGTGATTTGAAACGCTATCTTCCAATTTGTCAGTTTTTAACATGGTAACCTTTTTTCACCTTTTGATTTTGCCTAAATATACTACATCTCAAATTTTATAAATCTATCATTTATTTCATCATTTAGAAATTTTGCATTGAACCCTGTATTTGATCTGAAATTTACTTTGGTTAATGATGTGCTTCCTTTGTATTGAAACACACACCAGCCTTTTTTCTAAACCCAACTTTAGTTTCTGGACAGTGGAATAAAAGGCACAGCTTGAGGAAAAGGCCAATTCAATAGAGTGCCCCAGAATTTGGGCCTATGGGGACTGGAATGACAGCACAGTGTGTATGGCAATTGTCTTGCATGTGGCCTACATGGGTTTGATCCTAGGTACCATGGATGATCAGCCACGCCCACCAAGAGTGATCCCTGAGTGTAGAGACAGGAGTAAGGCCTGAGCACTGCCATATGGGCCCCCAAACAAAGAAGAGTTTGGGTCTAGAATCTCTATTGGGGCCTTGGCTGAGATGGTTGTGGCGAGTTCTCATTCTGGGTTGGACAACTCTGAGGGATCTTCCCCTGGGCGGGATGCCTGGCCTCCCCGCTGCCAGTACTGAACCTAGGCTGTGGGCACGGCCTTCTCACTGCCCTTGCTGAAGCCCACCCAGGCTGCATGCAGACAGATGGGGAGACAGAGCTTCTCACACATCAGCCCTTCACCCTGGACCAGAGCCTGCCCATTCGTGTCTCCTGTCATTCTCTGAATGCAGCTTGCCCCTGACATTGTCATAACTTAATTTTGGGAATGGTCTCTCACCTGGGACAGGGCACCGGATAGGGCACCCCATGGGGGCAGAAGGCTCCCGGAGGGCAGGGATGACATTCTCCCGCCTGGCCATATTCTGCTGGATGAAGGTAGGTGCCCGCTGGGCAGAGAGATTGGATGCCCCTCTCAGTGCCTGTCTCAGAGAGAAGATGGTTGAAGAGTCAGTATCACCACACCTGGGTACGGCTGCCCTTCCCCTGCTCCTGGTCCTGCCACCCACCCAGGACCTGCAAGGCTCATCCTCAGGGACTGCCCCTTTCTGCTCTCCTGTTGGGAAGGTGTACCCAGGAGTGTTGAGGGGCTGCCCAAGTACTTCTACTGACAGCACTCACCTCACAGGAGATATATCCCCACTTACCCCATGGGTAGGAGGGACCCGTATTGCACACCCCTGATGGCAACTGGGTCCCCACTATGCAAATGCAGCCTGGGGACAAGGCGAGCACTCAGTGTCTGTGGTCAGTTCAGTTTGGTGGCATGGGAACTGGGTGGGCTTCTTGGTGCCAGGAGGGCAGTAGTGGACAGCTGGACAGAGGTTGGAAGACTGGGCCAAACTCCTGGTACATGCAAACACCAGCTGAATCACACCTGGGAGCAGTGTCACTTCCACATTTCTTCCCCCATGATTGGGACTCGGGTCCAGTATGAGGCCAAGCCCGTGGGTTATCAGGGACCAGAATGAGGCCCATTTTGTCATGAAGTGGTTGGCTAGACAGGGGTTGAGCTCCAGGCACTGGACCCCAGTCTCCCTTCTTGCAGTGGAGCTGGGCCAGGGACAGATTTCCATGAGTGCCAAGGCCCACTCACCCCCTGGACAGGCCAGTCCTGCACGACATATGTCACACTGGAGTGGGTGAGAAAGGTTGCCAAAGGAGCTGAAGGTTCCAGGTGGGCAGACCTGAGTTGGGGCAGGAGCCCGCAGGTCACATACACCTGCAAATGTGAGCAACAGAACCCAGTGCCTGGGACCTGCGATCTCAGAGAAGGGCAGTGATGTCACCATGGGCATTGGGGCTCCTGGAAGCTCCTGGGACCCCAGCGGTGATGAGGGAACCCGTGACCTCGATGGCAGGAAAGGGTCTGCCTTGGAACCAGGTGGCAGATGCCAGCCACAGTATTTCTGGGGCTGGGGTGGGCTCTGCTGGCACAGGGAGGGCGTGAACATCTACTGTACTCCAGCATGGGGGGTCCCGCCCTTACCCGGATCTACCATCCTCACTGGGCCAAGTTGGTGCTGTCCAGCCACAGGCCTGACATGCCGGGCAGGGAAAATGCTCTAGGACTTCTCTCTGGCCTAGGTGGGAGCTGGAAGCTCCCAGGTGGTCTGAGATAGGCTGGTGGGTGCTGTGAGGGCAGATGAGTCCCTCAGGGCCCTGCAGCCACTGGCCAAGCACTGGGGAGGGAAAGGCAGGTCACTCTGAAGGGCACTGAGGCTTCTTAGCTCCACAGACAGGTTCTGTCCAGACCTAAAGTTGCATCCCTCTGCTCAGACAGCAGCCTTGTCGGCAGACCCACAAGCTCTGGGTGGGATCTCCTGGCTCTCCAACCCCCTTTTGCTTTTCTGCAGAATGGGGATTACCACATCATCGGGTATGTAAGGAGGAAAGAGCCACATGCAGTGCCAGCCCAGGACAAGGCTGCCACTCACATCGGAGAAACAAAAAGGCTTAACAAAGCCATTGGGTGTCACTGGGAATGGTGCCTGTGCGTGCTTGTGTGCGTATGTGTGAGTGCGTGTTTATGTGTATGCACATGTGTTTCATGTGTGTGGAGGGGCCTGCATGAATCTGCTGGGGAGCAGCTGAGGTGAGCAGGTCTGATGGTCTGGCAGGTGGTGCTGTGGGACTCAGAGGTGGGGACATGGGGAGAATTGAGGCCCCTGCCTTGTGTCCCCATCATTTCTCCTGTGAGGTACATTCTGTGAAGGGCTCTGGTGTCAGGCAAGGGTGGGAGCTCTTCCTGGGAAATGGGGAGCCTCAGCTGTTCTGTGCACTGTGACATATGAGGAAGACCCAAGACAGGATGTCACAGAGGGGAGTGGGAGGAGGGCTGGGCATGCAGGGGCAAACACGGGTCCTTTTGTTGGTACATGTAGGGGTCCCCAGTGTCTCTGGACATCGCTTCTGGGTCACTTATCTGCTTGGAGCTCGTGACTAGGTTTATCTTGTGCCACTCAGGCTGTTTCTCCTCCCTAAGGCCACATTTCGGTGCCTGGCCCTGGTGGTGCGGCAGCAATTGCAGGGTGGGCTGAGCCTGCCAACCTACAGCCTCTTGGTTCCAGGCTGCCCCCTAGAGCTCGGATCTGGGCAGGACCGTGTCCCTCGTGGGTGAGGCTGGGTTGCAGAGCCCCTCCAGCAGGCGCAGGGCATGAAGGGGGCTGCGCGTGGGGAGACTCACATCTGATCTTCCAAGGTCTCTCCAGCCAAAATTTTTAAAATATGTTTTTGCAATGTGATTTATGGTACTATCGCTGATAGAGTTTTATATACAAACTTTATAGTCTTTCAACTCCACTCTCTCCTTCCAGGGAGCCCCCATTTTTATTTTAAAACTTTTCCTTTTTGTCCATGTGCTCAGCCCTTCTAGTCCCAGTCGCATGAGCTCTCCGTTGTTAAGTTCTATTTTTTCTGTACGTGTTCTTATTTCTGAGCTAAGTACAGACTTAGGCCTTCAAAGAGGGCCTGCTGCCTCCGAGTGTCCCTTCCTGATGTCCCTCGTAACTCTAGGATGGCTGCGGAACCAGAAGGCCCACACTCTGCTCCAGTCCCTCTCAGCCTGGGCCCAGTTTCTCATTAACTAAGTGAGCAGTCTGCTCCCCAGTGGGAAGTCAGGTGGAGCCCAGAGGCATCTGAGTGCCTTGAAGTGCTGATGAGGCCCAGCCCCACTGAGGCAGTCTGCACCGTGGTAGCCTCTGGCTGGGCTCCCTGGTGCAAGGGCTATTGTTGGGAGAAGGAGCTAGAGCACAGATCAGGAATGGGGGTCTATGGCACCCTGGACATCACAAGTGCCCAGTTCATTGAGGTCCACAGCAGGCCTGCTGGAGGCTGTTTCCCATCCCATGACTGGCACATAGGCCTGCCTCCTGGTTCTCTGCCCAAAAGCTCCAAGGGCTCCCTACCAAACACAGTCAGTAGTTCCTGCTGAGCCTCTGTGATGACTCTACTGTGGCTCAGAATGCTCTGTGTTCAGGCGTGGCTCTTGGGTCCAACTGCCTTCAGGGAGGCCTTAGGGTCTGGACAGAGTATTCATTTCTGCCACCACAGGAAGGCCCTGGACAGTGGATCCATCTCTCCCTCTATAGAGAGGCCTTGGGCAGTGGGTCTCTCTCCCTCTACAGGGAAGCTCTGGGGCTAGGCAGCAGAGCCTGAGGGAAAAGCATGGCTGGCTGATGGACAGGGTGCAAGTCAGCTGCTGTCCTCTCTCTGCCCTGCTCTAACCTTGTTGACCCTGGAGAGTAACTCTGCTCATGTCTGCCGAAGCTTGAAATTTGCAAGCTCCCACCAGCTTCCAGCCCTGCTGGACACTTGCTTCTCACTAGTAGGCAAAACCGTCTCAGTAGCTTGAGTCCTTTCTCTTGTGCTGTTCACCATCCATACAGAGGGAAACACACAGCCTGCCACCCTCGACACCCCTTTCACACCACACACACACACACTAGAGAGCAGTGGATGAAGTGGAGGAGAACCTCATTCAGGGCAAGGGAGAAGGTGAGACCGTTCCACACATGGTGCTAGCACCTTCCACCACAAAAGCACAGATTTCTTTTTTTGCAATGTGTCCCCCACTCCCCCACTACACATACACACACACACACACACACACACACACACACACTGTGCTTTTGGCTGGTGCACCTGGAATGTAAACATAGTGTGTTTTCAACCTAAACAAAGTTGAGGAGGTAAATTTTTGTAAAAAAGCTTACAGAGTTCTAAAATTACCAATAATCTAAAATAATGAATGCCAGTGATGCTTTTTGGTGCTCAGAACTACAGCAGCTACACTGGTGCTGCTGGTCGGTGTGGGGGTTGCCTCAAAGCCCAGACCTTGTCCTTCCCTACTGACCCCAGGAAGTTCATCTTTAGGAACTTGGCACTCTCTGGTGTTCCCTGATTTCTCATACCTTTCCATTTCTCAACTCTGTGTTCTTCAAGTCCTTTCAGTCTAAATACACCCTCTTGAGAAGATGCCACTTCAAATCTGAATGTTTTTATGTCTCTGTAACTAGATGGTGGGAGTCATGGCATCAGGAGGAAAGGTCGCTCCAGGACACTCCTCTCTGCATCCCCACTTCCTCTTCTAGGCTCACACTAGACATAGAGGAAGGCTAGGGCTGCCTCTGGGTGGGATCAGCAGAACAGGCTCCTGACCCGTGGGGGCAACTTGCTGAGAGTCAATTTGTGTCTGATTTGCCATCATTCCCACTTTAGCTAGATATCCGAGCTCTGGTGTGTTAGAGAATGATTCAACCTCATCTAACAATACTAGCTACCATTTATTGAGCTTATACTTTGAACTTTCTTCATATGCATTCACTTAATACACACAATATAAAGGTAAAAGGTAAAGGCATCCCGTTGTTCGTCGATTTGCTCGAGCGTCGATTGGCCCAGTAACGTCTCCATTGGAGACTTTGTTGTTACTGTGTCTGGCATATCGAATACTCTCGGTAGCTTGCCGGG
>JAOXYA010497258.1:0-14841 GCA_028565675.1 Sorex palustris | reverse complement strand
TCTCTCTCTCTCTCTCTCTCTCTCTCTCTCTCTCTCTCTCTCTCTCTCTCTCTCTCTCTCTCTCCCCTCTCTCTCTCCTTCCTTCCCTTCCTCCCTCCCTCCCTCGTCCCTCCCCCCTCTCTCTCTGAAACAAATCTCTTTAATAAAAATCTTTGAACTCCTTGTGGGTGTCTTGTGTTCAAATCACAGACCCTAACACAATCATATTTGAAGAATGATAGAGTTTACTGTCACTGTCCTCCCATTGATTTGCTCGAGCGGGCCCAATAACGTCTCCATTGTGACAATTGTTACTGAGTTTGGCTTTGCTGTGTGGGCAAGATACTCTCGGTAGCTTGCCAGGCTCTCTGAGAGGGGCAGAGGAATCAAACTCGGGTCGGCCATATTGGCCACTTGCAAGGCAAACGCCCTACCTGCTGTGCTATTGCTCCAGCCCAATAGAGTTTAATGGATAGAAAACAGCTAAGAGAAGCTTAGCTGAGTTTCATATACTTGAAACCAGTTTTGTAAGAAGCATTAAGAGAGCTCATTTAAAGGAAAGGAGAAACTTCCCAACTTGTGGCATTGAGTATGGCACTCACTAATGGTGCATATCGTTTTCCTGTATTAGATTAAGAAAGATTTAAAACATAGCAAGGCAACCATCAAATTGCTTGCTAGGGGACAGTTGCCGGGGTTGGGAGGATGGGTTATGGGGGGCTGGTTCAGAAGGAACCCAGGGGCATTGGTGGTGGGATTGGTGCGAGAACATTGTATGCAGATGCAATTCTACTATGATCAACTTTGCAAACCATCACTGTATCACTGTCATCCTGTTGTTCATCAATTTACTCGAGCAGGCACCAGTAACTTCTCCTTCATCCTATACCTGAGATTTTAGAAAGTGCCACATTTGAGGCTCTTTCAGGGTCAGGAGAATGAGACCCATCATTGTTACTGGTTTGGGGCATATTGAATATGCCATGGGGAGTTTGCCAGACTCTGCTGTGTGAGCAGGATGCTTTTGGTAGCCTGCCAGGTTCTCCAGAGTAAGAAATGCAAACCATAGTGTCTTAATAAAAATTCAAACAAAACCACACCAGCCATATGCAAGCCAGGAAGCTGCCAAGGTTTGGGGTGGGATGATGGTGACAAGAGTAGAGGCAACTGTGACTGGGATTTTAGCAGCCCTCTGGCTCCCACATAGGAAAGCAGAAAGGCTTCCATGCAGGAGTTGGCTTCCATGTCCTCAGGGCAAGGTATGACCCAGGAGTGGTCTTGAACACTGCTGGTATGATGCTCCCCTTCCCAAAAAGAACTCTCACAGCTGTCTAAGGAAGGAGACAGGCATGGTCTTGGATATAGTGAAGGAAGCAGTGGTGGTGGACAGAGACGCTAAACAAAACAAAACAAAAAAGTTAAGAGATAGAGTGAGGGACCCAGTGACAGGCTGTGGTGAGACCGGGGAAACACGATGATCGGGTTCACTGGCTCTGGGTGGGAGGGTGGAGGTAGTAGTGCTGTGCAGAGCCCCGGTCAGCCACAGGAACAAAAAGACAGTGTGTATGTGGGGGTGGGGGGGGCGGTGGCAAGAGAAAGGGTATATGTGTACATGTACACGTGCACATGATCTTGAGGGTATGTATGTGTGAGGGTAGGTGTGACCCAGAGTGTTCTTTGTCTGTATTTCAGTATATGTGACCAAAGGGTTTTTTTTTTTGGGGGGGGGGGATAGGGACTGAGGGGGCAGAGTGAAGTGAGGAAGTGTGTGTGTGCTTCTGTGTGGTATGGGGATGTTGCTCCTCAGTAAGACACATTACATGTGTGAAGCCCAGAGGTTGATCCCTGGCACCACCGATACGTAAATCAATAAATGGGCGCCAGAGAGATTGCATAAGGCCAACCCTAGTTCAATCCCAGGAACTGCATATGGTCCCTTGAGCATCACTAGGGATGACTTCAGAGCACAGACCCAGGAATAGGTCCTGAGCATGGTAGGGTAAGGGCCCCAAACCAAGTGAATAAATTAAAGTGTGAGGTCCTGTGTGAATGAGGGAATCTAGCCATGGGCCCAGCAGTGACTCTTGGCTCTGCAGAAGCCAGGGTGTGTGGCTACAGCATTCTGTATGGTGGACTTTTCCTTATCTATTGGAAACTTCGACTGAAGCCAAGTGGTCCTTAACAGAAAATAAATTATGACAAATGATTCATGTTGTGATGTTACTCTCCTTTATAGTTGATGCTATATATTAAATGTCTTTGTTCTCACTCCTGCTTTCTGCGGCAGTTCTCATTTTCATCTCTAGAGGGGAGCTGGGAAAAGAGATTTGGGAACTCCAGACCCTGTGCTCACCCAGTAATGTCACTTCCAAGAGGGCACTGGCAGCTCTCACCAGGGCTGGGCTTATCCCCTTCACAGTCCTGAGAGGCCAAGATCAGTGTGCCAGAGGAGCCTTGAGGGATTTGGGAGAGACTTCCTCTGGCCGGCACCTTGGAGGTTGGGAGGGCTGCAGGGAGGTGGTGTCTGTCCCCAAGCTGGGTGGCAGTGACACGGACCGGGTGGCACTGGGGTGCTGCATGGTGTGGTCTGAACTGCTCTGAGAATGGGGTGCGCGCGAGGGGGCGGGGACCAGCAGCCGTTGGGCGGGGCGCTGGGTCAGGCGCTGGTTCCCAGGGCTGGCTGCAACCTGAGCTGCTGCATCACCAACTCTGGGAGCCCACCATGAATACCCCCAAGAAGACTGGCAGTTCGGGTAAATTGCTGCGTGACAAGCCCAGTTCAACACCCAAGGAAGCAGTCACGCCTTCATCCAAGCCCACAGCCCCCTCGCCCGTTAAACCGGATCTGAAGGGTTCACAAAAAGCCGGCGATCAGCCCGGAGTCCTTAGTTCGATACTAGACAGCATCAGAAGTTTTTTCCTCCTGCCAGCAGGACTGCTGAGGCTCTTAAGGATGGTGAGCAGAGAGCTGGGTAGAGCGGGTAAACTGAGACAGGCCTGATTCCCAGGGAACACGGCTTCTGAAACGCAGCTGATTTCCTTTGCGCCCCAACTTCCTCTGACCTCACCTTTCCTGCCCATGGTGAAGGCCCTGCTACTGAATCTCGCGTTGTTACTCCCCGCCCCCCTATTTTCTACGGCTCAGGCCTCAATTAGGGAATTTGGGTAGCAATGAATATTATAGCAGAAGCGTGTAGGTGAACAAATAGAAGGAACTGATAAAGTTGATGACACACTAGGTTATGATATATAACATAAGTTGTATATCATAAAGTACATAAGCCACAGGTCAATCAGGAAAAAAGAAGAGGATAAATATTTAAAATTAGAAACCACGAAGGGATAATAATCACAAACCTTGATAAAGTCTGAAAGGGCTCATAAGAGTACTTTGCAAAACAAGTAATTGTGAATAATTGAATTAGTTCATTTTTCTAAGGAAATACAAATAAACAAAACTGATCCCAGAATAGAGAAAAACCTAATTAGACCAATAAAAATACAGAAAAAAATGAAAATTTTTATCAACATCTTTCTTAAAATGTCTCAGGTCAAGACTTTCTCTCTTATTTTTTTTCTTTCCTTTCTTGTGTGTGTGTGTATACGTGCGTGCGCATGTGCATTGGATGGAACCCAGGACCTTATCTATAAAGTCAGTATGAGATGGAGTGCAGAAAGTTAAACTAGAGATTTTTTATTGTACCAAAGCAAAAAAAAAATAATTCATTACCAGTTTTCATCAGAAATTATGAAAATATATGAAGAAGGATGCTTCAAGACAAGGATGATTCGGTGGCATAACTATTAAATTAAGTCACTATAAGTAGAAGCCTATATTGTTGGAGAAGACACTTTGAGAACTATAAAAAGTGTTGAGAGTAATTTTTAAATTGGCACAACACACATTAACTAGAGAAAAAGACTAATTACAGAAACCCATCTATAGAGTCAAAGGCTGAGAGTTTGCCCAGAGAAAAGCCCTGGTGAAGAGAGTTCTGATTAGTTGTTTCCCTGCCCTTCTATTATAAACACCAGCAGTAGTACATTATTCTCAGTGGAGAAAAAAATTAATTTTAATCATTACAAGTAAAGCATTTGTTCTTGGTGTTTAGTTTGTGGGGAAGGGCAGTTGGAAGCATACCAGATAGTTCTCAGCAGCTATTTCTAGAGACTTTGTGAACAGGGGTGGCCCCTCAGGGCCATGTGAGGTGCTGAGGTTTATACCAAGATCAGAGGAATGCAATGCAAGAACCTTAACCCCTGTATTATCTTCTTCAGCCCTCGAGCATTTGTTTTATGGGGCATGTGTTTGGTTTTTCTTTATTGTTTTGGTATCACACCTGGCAGTGTAGGCTACTCCAGCTCATGTGTGCTGGGGCCTTCCACATGCAAAACATAGCCCTAGCACTAGGCCTGTCCTAGTTAATGTGGCAATTTTTTTCCATATGGTTACAGGGAATGAACCAGGTCTTCTACATACCCAACATGCAGGCTGAATAAGAAAATGTGTATTTCATATACAATTGTGTCAGTAAGCAGAGGAAATTTTTTGGGGAGGTGCTGGAAGCCATATATCCCACAAAGCTACCCCTGGCTCTGTGCTTGAGGGTTTGGTCTTTGTGATCAAGCCCTATCAGTCTCTTGTAAGCATGTGAAGCTTGTCCTCAGCCTGTGGAGTGCTCTCTCCCACCCAGGATATGCATATGTAGTATTAATCCTAAGGAGGAGGGATGTCAGCACAGTGCAAGGGATTGAACTCAGGGCCTCACATGTTACACAGGTGCTTAACTGTGTGAGCCCTTTTGTCAGCTCCAGGAAATACATATTTCAAACTCAAGATTAGGAGCTCCCGGACAGAGTCCATATGAAAATATGCAAGAGGCAGAAGCTATCCTCAGAAATAAAAAAAAAAGTAAAAAAAAAAGCATTTGAAAAAATTATGGTCACAATTAGTAACATTGAAAAGTGGGAAATCAAGATGCTGGGAACTTAAAAAGATGCAGTTCCCCAGGTACCGAGAGCAAATGAGACTTTTTTCCACGCTGGACTCTTAGAGAAAGCGCTTTCTAGGCTGAAAGCTGGCAGGTTCATATCCTCAAAATAACCTACTTTACAAGCAGCAGTTTGGGGTTACTCCCTGCAGTGTTCAGGGAAACGTGGTACCGGTGATGTTGGTGGCTCCCAAGTTTGGCACTGACACTGCCAGGAACCAGATCCAGAATGTCACACATGCGAGACATGTGCTCTCCCACTAAGCCACGTCCCGGTCTCAAAACGCCCTTTCTACAGAAGAGCAGGCTGGAAAAGCACAAACTTCAGGAAAGGTGCACTGCAGATGGTGGGTGCCAGATGATCTACAAATCCCCTCATGTGCTGGGCCCCATGGGCACACTCCATCTTATCAACAACCTACAGAAAGAACTCTAGTCAAGCTGAACCTGTCCTTACCTTGGGCACCTGGACAAAGGACCAAGACGGCTGCCTGTGCCAAAACAGAAGCTAGTTTTAATTTTGCAATCAGTCCTTTTCTTCTTTTGGGCTGGTTTCAAAGCATAGATGAGTTCAGACAAAATATAGAATATAACATAAATTGCCTCCGTTTCAAAAGCATGAGAGAAGAAATCAGTCTTGACTGCAATCTGAATATGTGTGAGAATTTAATATATGCTACATTAGGACATCAGATCAGTATCTCCTAATAAATGATTTTGTTTAGATATAAGAAGCTGCTTAAAAGATCTTGCTCTATCACAATCTATATATATCGACTTTACTAATAATACTTATTTCTCTTTGGTAAGAAATATACACTAGTAATAGTATTTACCCTAAGGAAATACATGAAGATTGGCCCAAGGAATAGAGGGAAAACTGAATTCATTTTAAACGTTTTTCTATACTTGTGCGTTTTTATGTTTTCATTATTTAGCTTCCATATAATATAAGAAAATGGGCTGCAATTCAAAAAGCTTAATTAATGGCTGAATAAATAGCAGTACTCCTACATTATTAAAAAAATTAAAAATTAAAAAAAATTTACAAAGAAAAGAAAATGGGCTGGAGAGACAGTGAAAGGATTAAGGAATTGCCTTATATATGGTTGACCTGGGTTCAATTCCCAGCATCACATAGTGTCCCTAGAGAACCACCACAAGTGATCCCTGAACACAGAGCCAGGAGTAGCCCCTGAGCAAACCATGAATTATTCCAACCTTCCCCCACTCCCCGCTGAAAATACCAGAAATAGTATACATGTGTATCTACCTGTATATAAATAATACAGGTAGTGGCCATTTAGTCATATTTACCTTCTAACAATCAATTTTTTTAAAAAAGCTTATGTTATAATGCAAATCTTGTTTTTTTTTTTAATCATAGATTCTCCTTGTAACAACTGCGGTTTTCTTCGATCTCACTGCTGAAGCCCATGAATCATATAAAGTAATAATAATTCTGGAAATCTGCATCATACTTTTTTTTATCACAGTATACATTCTAACTCTGAGCCACTTGTTGCTTTCTTTGGATTGGCCCTTACTCGTAAGTGTTTGTTTTCATTATTTGAATATAAGCTTTGCCTTCAGCCCTAGAGTAAAGAATCTTCTCGGGTTTGGAGTGATATGTTAGAACACATAGAGCATTTGCCTTGTACGCAACCAACCCAGGTTCAATCCCCGGCACCCCATATGGTTCCCCAGCACTGCCAGGAGTAATTACTAAGTGCAGAGCCAAGGAAGAACTCCTGAACAATGGGTGTGGCTCAAAAGCACCCCCCCCCAAAAAAAGACTCTTCTCAAGTGAGAACAATAAAGGTGTCTCTTGGGAGGGACAGAGACAGAAATGAGCTGTGACTGGGTGTTGCTCTGGTATTGCGACTCCCTATGTACATGATTTTTTACCTATGATCCCCTGGAATATCCTGAGGTCCCACAGGAGGCTATAAAATAAATCTATGAAGTTCTGATTCCAGTCCTTGGCTTCCATCTCAAGTAACTGAGTAAACTACTCTAAGTATCAGTCTATCCTCTTAAAATAAGAACACTAATTTCAGAGAATTCTTGGGTGGGTTTCAGAGATCACGACTGAGAAATGTTGCCACACTGAAAAGCATCTGCAACAGAGGGCAGTACCAGACACTCTACAAATCAGGCCACCAAGACTCACAGCCCATCTGAGCCACAACACAGTTACCTCCCGTCAGCACCACAGCCACTCCCAGTGCTCTCTCTTCCTTGTTATCTCCTTTTCTAGAAAGGTCAACTTTTGTCTAACCTCCAAAGTATGCTCCCACCCTCTCCTCCTCACCTTCAATTTAGCATACAAACAAGCAGATTGGGCTAAGAATTATAAAAGCCAGTACTGAAAGACAGACAGTACTGGGGGGTCAGAGCAATAGTACAGCTGAAAGGGTGCGTGCCTTGCATGAAGCTGACATTGGTTCGATCCCCAGTCCCTCTATGGTCCCCTGAGCCCACCAGGAGTGCAGAGCTAGGATTCAGCACTGAGCACCATAGAGTGTGGCCCTGAAACAAAAACAAAACAAACAAACTAAAAAGGACAGTATGGGGTTTCCATTCATTTGCAATGAAACCCACAGATGTCAGGGACGATCCAGTTCTGACCATGTCTTCAGAAAACGCAAAGGTCAACCGCATAGGTATCTGTTCCAGAATTCACACCTGCTCTTCACACCTGCCTTCTTGGGAGGTGTGAACCTACTGTTAAGTAATTATTTAGGCCAGGAAGACAGTGCAGGGTTAAAGTGCTTGCCTTGCACCTGGCTCACCCTGATTCAATCCCAGTCCCACACATAGACCACTCCACCCTGTGCCCCCACAACACTGTCAGGTGCAACATCCAAACACAGAGCTGGGAGTACCCCTCAAAGCAAGAACAAAAGCAATGACTCAACTTCTACCTGCAAATTTTGGATCAAAATTAAATCAGTTATATTTTTATATTAATTATATTTTTATATTAAAATAAATGTATCAGGGGATAGCACTGCACTATCATTGTCATCCCATTGTTCATCGATTTCCTTGAGCGGGCATCTCCTTGAGCCAGTAACATCTCCCTTGTGAAACTTGTTGTTACTGTTTTTTGGCATATCAGATATGTCATGGGTAGCTTGCCAGGCTTTGCTGTCCAGGCAAGATACTCTCGGTAGCTTGCTGGGCTCTCCGAGAGGGGTGGAGGAATCAAACCCGGGTTGGCTGTGTGCAAGGCAAACGCCCTACTCACTATGCTATTGCTCTGGCCCGTATCAGGGAATAGAATACAAAATGTACATGAATTTAAAATACATGTTAAAAGCTCATATTTGTAGCAGGCCAGTTTGAGCTAGGATTCCAAGCCACTGTGTCATGCTTACTTTCCTACACATGCCCTTTAGGAAGAGTATAAGGCAAGTACTATACCACTGAGCCACATCCCTGGCCCTTTAAAACTTAGAATGAAAAGCTCTCAATATTTCTGTTTCTTAAAGGTATTCTCTAATGAAATTTCCATGGACAAAATTCTACCCAGGATCTTAAAGTTACATAAAGCCATGTCTCTCTCTCGCTGGAGATACAAGATTTATGCAGCCAATGGGGGCCTGAGAGATAGTACAGAGGGTGGGGCATTTGCCTTCCATGTGGATGACCTAGATTTGATCCCTCATACTCCATATAGGTTCCTCAAGCTGCACCAGGAATGATCCCTGAGCACCAGGTGTGGCCGCAAAACAAAACAAAACAAAACCAACCCAATAAATAATTATGTAGTCAAAGGGCTGCATATTCAAAGGGGAGTTTTAAAAGGCTGGACCAGACAATTAGGGCAGGGTTTATGGCACTTGTCTTGTATCCCACTGACCCAAATTTGAAGTCCCAGCACCATAATGAACCCCTTAGCCTGGGTGTGGTCCTCACAAAAAATAATAATAAAAAAATTAAATTAAAAGGCCCTGAGGTGCTGAAGAGATGATTCAAGAGGTAGAGCCCATGTGCAAGGCTCTGGAATGGTCCCAGGCACCACGCTACCCACATCCTAAGCTCTCCTAGGCGTGGCTCCTGAAACAATTAAATGAAAAAGGTATCCATCCTGGAGAACAGAGAGATAGTACAGGATTAAGGCATTTACCTTGCATAAGACCAATCCTAGTTAGATCCCCCAGCACCCCAAGTGGTTCCCTGAGCACTATAGGATATGACTGAAAAATCATCCCCCTGCAAAAAAAAATACAACATCCATCCATTAGATGAATGATAGAACAATTAAAATTCTATAAAATTACATTTCCCTGTCAAGTTAACAATCTTCAATTCTCTATTATAGGATCTTCTCAACTGTATCATTTCAGCTATATTCCTTTCAATAGTTGGTGTCGTGGCACTGAGAGAAAAGAAAAGAAAGTTAAGCTTCTACACAGGAGGGGTAAGTAGCGGCCTTCGGGGATTATATGTAAG
The DNA here is from genome assembly GCA_028565675.1 of Sorex palustris. Lineage (NCBI taxonomy): Eukaryota > Metazoa > Chordata > Mammalia > Eulipotyphla > Soricidae > Sorex > Sorex palustris. Next base: position 5,410 of record JAOXYA010497258.1, on the reverse strand, counting down.
ACTCTCTGAGGAGATAAATGAGTAGATCTTCACTCTCTCATTTAGAGAACAACGACCTCACCATTTGCTTTGCTTTAAACTATGAAGTTGCAGGCTCCACCCTCATTAAAATCTTCATCTTAATAGGTGTTCTCTAAATGGGTCCAAACAGTCTGCTGGACACATTTGAGAATAGCACTGTAGCACTGTAGCACTGTCCTCCCGTTGTTCATCAATTTGCTCAAGCAGACACCAGTAACGTCTCCATTGTGAGACTTGTTGTTACGGTTTTTGGCATATCAAATATGTCACGGGGAGTTTGTCAGGCTTTGCCGTGTGGGCAGGATGCTCTCGGTAACTTGCCAGTCTCTCTGAGAGGGATGGAGGAATCAAACCCAGGTCGACTGTGTGCAAGGCAAATGACCTACCCACTGTGCTAACGCTCCAGCGATAGCATACAGTCATTTTTGAAATTCTGCTATTGGATACCTTGGTCTATAAACAAAAATTTGATTTTGTTGACTAAAGACTTATATTTAAAATCACCTAAAAAGAACAAGAGTAAGGGAAAATCAGTGTCCTTTCAAAAGTGAGTGACCCAGTCAAGGAATGAAGAGACAAAGGGACAGATGGAGGGAAGATGAGAAAAATGGTGCCATACACCTGGCTAAACACTTTTGGATTTAAATTGTCACAATTTTCACTTTTACAGAATTTTGGGCTGAGGTTAAATATCTTGCTCAAAGTCACAGCGCTGAGATAAACTGCGACTCACAGCCTCATCACTTGGAGAGCTCAGAAAATGACAGCTGTGGGGCTGGGTGATGGCTCCACGAGCTGGGAGCATGCTCTGCATGCAGGAGCCCTGGTTTGATCTCCGATGCCATGTGGTTCCCTGAGCATAGCCAGGAGGAGTAGCCCATAGGAACAACAGGGAATGGTCCCAAAACAAAAAACAAGAAATGACAGATAAAATGCTTGAAAGGTGGTAGATGAGACTTTGGCTGAAGAAGGAAAGGAACAGGAAAAGAAATTTACCAGAAAAAGAACCCTTAAGTGCTTAGAACCCTGTCAGAATTAGTAAATATTTGTCCGTGCCATTGGTGTGTGACTGCCCGAGTTGCATGTTGGGGATCAAGTCCCCCACCCTGGCCCCCAGGGGGGAGCTCAAAAATGAGCAGAGATAAGACCTACCTAGGAACAGTTCACTCCTGGTCACAAGAGAAACAGGGAGGTAGCAGAAGCCAGGGACTGCGGGAATCTCAGGCACAAGCTCATTCAGCCAAGCCAGCTCCCAGCTTCCAGGCCCTCTGTGCCTGGGCTCCATCATTCTGCCCTGGACAGAGAACCCACCCCGTCCCCATCTCTCAGGGCTCCAGCCTTGGGCCAGTTCACTCTTCACTCAGCTTACCACTGACTGCTGGCGAGCAGGCTCTGAGAGCCTGGCATCTGACCTCCCCTTTTGATCAAGTTCCCAATCCAGCACAGCCCAGGCCTTGTCTCTGCCCTGCTTTGGCACCACTTGCAAAGCTCTGAGCCATGCCAGCTTCCTTGGAGGCACCAGTCCAGAACTTGGCTTTCTCTTCTAGTCTGGGGCTTCCTTCCTGCTTTTCCAGACAGCCCAAATCCTTTCCACTACCTCAGGACCTCAGCCCTCCCTTGACCTTTCCCAGTACCTGGGCATCAGGAAAAGTCATCCCTGGCAGCAAACCAACCAATTATAAGCCCTTTTTCTTGGGGTGGGGTGACAGGACACAGGTAAGGAAAAGCCAGGAGGATCCTGTGATGCTTGCACTGAAAGTGGGTCTAGTGGATCAGGGGAAGTCTCTGGGGCGGGGCTGTACCATAAGCTTTCCTTGTCACCCCGCCACCACTGTACTCCACAGAGTCTGTGTATCATATTGGCAGTCCTGTGTCTCCTGGATGCCTTGCTGGTCGCCATGAATATGAAGAAAATGAAAGAAATCACAGGTATTAAAAAAGAACAGGAGAAGCCTTCAGTCTCCGCAGTTTCCAGTACCTCTAAAGTGTCCAGCAAGGGGTCCTCACGGCCTCCCTCGAAGGCTTCCTCACGAGCCTCCTCACGAGCCTCCTCACGAGCCTCCTCACGAGCCTCCTCACGAGCCTCCTCACAGCCTCCCTCAAAGCCTCCCTCAGAGCCCACCTCACGGCCCCCCTCACGGCCCCCCTCACGGCCCCCCTCACGACCCCCCTTGTAACAAGGATCCAGGGAAGGATTCCGCAAGCGAGCTAGCCCAGAGTGCCCAACACCTGCCTCTGTCACCCATGGTGACCCACTTGCAGTCATAAAATCTGGTTTTTCCAGTTGAACGTCTCTGCCTCCTAGTATTGTCGGGTTGAAGGGAAAGGGTACTCTAATGTCCACTTCTGCAGGCTCACTTGGGACAGGGGTGCCATGTGACTTACCTAGGGGCAAAGCAGCAGGTGGGGCACAGGGTCTACGATTCATGCCCTTGACAAACACTTCATCAAGGAAATTCAGCCTATTGCACAGGCTGGCTCAGCCTTTCTCTGGCCCTCCCAAGAGCAGAGGTGACCTGGAGCAGGGTGGTAGACACCAGGCTCAGGTTGGTCAGGCTTGTCTGGGGAAGCAGAAAACTCGAACTTCAGATCTGCCACACCCAGAAGATGACAAAGCTCAAATCCCTGCCAGAGGTGAAACTCACAGAACCGCCTGCGAGGAAGAAATCCACATAGCCCATTGATGAAGTGGGCATGAGAAAGGGGTGTCGCCATGACAAGTGTGAAATCAGGGACAGCAACAAAAAGTGCCGGAGGATGGGACAGGCCCAGTACAATATCCTAAGTTGGGATGGTCTGGGAGGAGCAAAGGAAAGAACAGAGGAAAGGAGGAACCCAGAGGACAGGGAGGGCAGGCCTTAAGGGGCCCCAGAGTGAGGACAGCACTTGGTCTTGGCAAAGAGGTATGTACCCCAGCAAAGCTGCTGGATCATTTCCTATGTCCAGTTCACTAAGGTCAGTCAACACCTGCCTCATCACGTCCATCCTAGGCATGGAAGATTCTCTGTGCGTCTTCATCATCTTATTTACCCTCACCTTCAACAGATACTTGACCCACATTCTGGGGCTTGATTCTGTAAGTCAGGAGTGGTGGGGAGTATCTGATTCTGGGGTAAATTTACTCCTCTCTGGACCCCTGGAAGTAACTGACCGGAACTTCCCAGATTTGTGTCCTGGGCCCAGTACTTATCAGCTTCATCAAAAGTTGGACAAGTGGCCACAAGAGTTGTTGAAAATTCCCAGCTTGGAAATGGGGCCTCCTCCCTACATGGGGATCAAAGAAAGAGGGCTGGACTCTTGTTGGAGGCAGGGGTGGGATAGAAACCAGCTTTTCCTCCAGCCCCTCACATGACTGAATATTCTGCCTCACTTGGCTGGGGATATCACCTCACAATTCGAAGAAAAATCTTAACATAAATCAGTAAACAAGGCTCCTTTTAAATCCAGTAGCCTTAACTTGCCACTGAGTATTTATCCTGTTAAAAGTTCTCAGCCCAACCTGTTATTCTTTGGAAAGGGACTTAGCTGGTCAGATTGTCCAAACGTCCCCAACCTATTTCCTCATCTGCAGCATGAAGACAGTAATAATATCCCTAGGTGGATTGGGGAGCATGGAGGTACGAGAGTGGTTAGAGCTACACTGTGTGGTAATCAGGGCTTAGGACTCAGGGCTCAGGACTCATTCCTGGTGGAGCTGGGGAATAGAACTGGGAATGACCTCTCTAGATTGTCACTGAGGATTCAATAGAATGTACTGACAATGTCCAAGGGACTCAGGGGCATGAATAACTGCCCATACCCTGTGTAACTACAGGACAGGCCCAATCTGCTTCCCACCTCCTCAAGGCCCCCTGTTCTCTGAGCATACACTCAATCACCTCCCAGGGTCTTTTGCTCACTTGACAAATACTTGATCATGGTAATTCAGCTAGCAAGTGGCTGAACAAAAAAAATCAAATCTAGCTTTATCAGTCTGTATCCATAACCACACTCTGTCCTTCCTCCTTGTGTAAAGGTATTAGGATCCAGAGAACCAGAGGTCTCAGTGAGACAGTGTCAGGAGAAAGGAAAAGAGCTTAAAGTAAAACTCTGAGGGCAAGGTTAGACAAAGGACACATTCCCAGGCAAGGAGGGAATAGGTTAGAGATCCACCAAAAAGGAAAAACAATGAACACACATGATCCAGATGTACTTGCCTCAAACCCCACAGGAAACAGACTGCTGGTGCTTAAACAGAGAGGCCGAGATGTCAAGAAGAGGCAGCCAGGGTGGAAGACAGTGCAAGAAGGTGCTGGGGGTCAGAGGGCCTTGTTCCATGCTCCCAGTCTGGAGGTGATGCCAGAGTTTCAGGCAGCGAGACACTGAGAAGCATGCAGAAAGCCAGCATCCACCAAAGGTGCCCTCTTAGAGAGAAGACAGAGGTGAGGCTCTCCAACACTCAGATGAATAGTTCATCTATTTGAATTGTTGTAGCTTGGAGAAAAGCACAAGAAAGGCCTGAGCTTTAAAATCAAACCCTGTGCCTGTGCTTTATATAAAACACAGGGTGTGGAATTGTACAAGCACCAAGCTCAGAACACTTTCTGCAGCGAGATATTCCTTTATGCCTCCAAATGACCGTAAGTATCAATCTCTGTGTGATGAACACCTGTCAGCATCCCAACACCTGAGAGAATTCAAGGAAAAAATCACAACTTTAGAAGAGAATAGGACAACAAGAGCTTTTAAAAACACCCAGGTGCAGTCCAGGACTGGAAACTTCCTCAGAGAAGTTTCAGAAGAATCTCAGCTTTAACTTAATTAGGCACCGCCCCATCAACAGATGAAGAATTCCAAATAAATATCCTGGACTGTGGTGCAGAAGTAGCCTCAGCACCAATACAGATTGCAAAGACTTATAAAGGGTACTTTGTTCCTCTTTCCAGAAAATTACAGAAATGTATGTAATCACTACCTGATTGTGAAATTAATACAACATATTTCAGAGACCAAAAAAAGAAAGACTACAGCATTGCCAAAATATAGATTTTTTAAAAATCATTAAACAGACAGGTTCCTATAACTTCTAATGAACAACAAACTCTGGGAAGGAAGGAGAATCTGGCTTCCAGGGTAACTACATTGCAATATACAAAATGCCCGATTTTCAGCAAAGGGTTATGTAGAATATGGTCCCCAAAATGGTAAAACTTTATGAGAAATCCTCCTGAGGATGCTTTGATGAGTCTAAGGATATTCATAAGTCTAATAAGGGTATTAGACTTATTTTACAATAGAAATAAAACATAACACAAATATGAGTATATATATAATGCAGCCGGCTGCGATAGCACAGCGGTAGGGCATTTGCCTTGCACGCAGCCAACATGGCCGACCCGAGTTCGATTCC
>JAOXYA010497248.1:0-14841 GCA_028565675.1 Sorex palustris | reverse complement strand
TCCTAGGCCGGCCGCCCCCTCGGGCCCCCGCCCGGCTCGCCCCCGGCGCCAGCCCCGGCGGGCTCCGGGCGCGAGAGCGGGACTCACCCGTGCGTGTCGGGGCGGCTCAGGGCCCGGCCCGGGCTCGGCGGCAGGGACCGCGGCCCCTCTCCATGCTGCCTCGGTTTGTTTTGTTTATGTCCTTCCTGACGGGTTCCCGGAAATCGCGTGACTCGCCCCCCTCACGTGGGCCGCGGCGAGGAGGAGGAGGGAGGCGGGGGCCCGCCGGCTGCGGACCAATCGCGAGGCGCCCTGCGACCCGGCCAATCAGGGGCGCGGCCCGGCCCGGCAACCCCCCCGTCACGTGACGCGGGCGGGGCGGGCGGCCGCGAAACACCAGGAAGAGGGGGCGGGGCGGGGTCTGGGCGCCTGCCTCCGCGGCGTGGGCTCCAGCCCGCGCGTTAGGAGCGATGCTCCCTGGCGGCGGGTTTGCCCGGGCACCGTTTGCGCGCGTCGCCGGGCCGCTGTGCCCGTAGGCCGCTCAACAGCCTCAGCTCGCCGAGACTTGGAGGGGGCTAAGGGCGGTGACTTGCTAGGGGAATTGTATGCATGTGACCTGCACGGAACTTCTTAGCTCGCTGGGGCTAGCCTTGCTTTCAGAAGTTCATGCACCTGTACTATCTTCAGCTGGTATTGCTCAGGTGCGCCCCAAACAGCACCTATCACACTCTGCACACAGTTAATGCTACCCAGCAGAGCCTGATAACGTGGGGCTTCTTAACGTACTGCCCCTGTGGTTTTCCTCTGCTCCCTAATCCTACTCGTACAAACAATTTTTTTTTATTCAATGCGCTGTACCTACCAGGTGGGTCCGCCCTTCCGTTTAGTTCTGCCTACAAGCAGAACTAAATTAGCTCGCGTGCCTGATTTTCCAAAGCGGGGTCGATGGGGTCTGGGAGAGGAGGGGGGCAGTTTAGGGGCGTTACTTGCTCAAGGTCAGGCATTAATAAATGACCCAGTCTGTTATCACACCCTGTACTTCCAGGCTGCTGTTTGTGTTTCTTAAGGGTACAGAATTTATCATTTGAGCAGAGGTCAGAATATTGATTTTAATAAGCACAAGGATAGAAAACTAGGGATCCCTGGCCAGATCTCTTGGGTTTGCCCATTTTTTCTCAGGAGAAAACATGGTTCTTCTTTGCACAGATCTGAGGAAAGAGTGCAGTCAATGTCAAGACCCTGGGCTTTGGTAACAGGAAAGAGGACTTAAGGATCATAAGCTTCAAGAGGCAGGGGCTAGCCATGATGTGCCTGGCATTTTCAAATCACCCTGTATCTGAATCCTTGTGTGATTAAATAGCACAAATTAGTTAATCCCTGGAAGGCTCCTCCTCTATAACTAATGGGGGATGAGACTTGAGCAGTTCAAATAATGCACTACCTAGAGTGCCCATACCGGGAGCACGTAACACACGATGCTACTTGTGAGGTTGAGGGGACACATTCAGAAGATCAGAGGCTAAATAAATAGCAAATAATGACAGCCCTGAACTGTTTGCATAGTAGTTGCTAAAAATGCTATTTTTAGCACAAGATTGTGGGTAGGTATATATAGACACCCAACAGGAAAAGGCACAAATTTCATTTCTGCTCCACAACGCCCAGCACTCCATAAAAACTCAATACCTGGTGAAGGTTTGAATCTTTCCTTGACTGCACAGGAAGTGGCAGGATTATAAAGTCAGCTTTGAATTATAACACCACTTAATAATTTTCCACATTAACTGGTATTTAAAATTTAAACCCCAGTAGAAAAACGAGCTGGGGAAGTTTTGAGTCCCTTCCCTCTCATTCATCTTCCCATTCGAGGCTCACGCAATACTAACTCCCCTCTCACCTAATGCTGTATTTGGAAACAGTCCCACAGCCGGCTAGCTCTCCGACTGTTACATGCCCTCTGGACACAGCCCTTTTCATTCTACTGGGCAACAGTTCCTTGAGAACAGGGAGCAGCCAGAGATTCTGCCCCTAACCGAGGCACTTGGTCCAATGAGGTGCTTACTAGTGAATGGCATTGGATTCCCGCCTTTGCTGCTCCCGTTGTCCTGGAAATGTTGGCAAAAGGGGCCTTTCCATTAAGGTCTGTCAGTGACTACATCCTGCTCCGATGTGAATGAAATCACTGGCTGCTAACTGCTGTGTTTTCTCAGGGTTTGGTCCTGCCAGACAGTGCCAGAGTTGGCAGGAAGCTGGGGCTCTGGAAGAGCATTGGCTTGAGGTTCAGGAGGTTCTTCTTTTAGCCACAGAGTAGTAATCGACCGCCACAGCCCCTTCCAAAGCACTTCACCTCGTTCCTGCCGAATAATTTCCCCCTGGGAGTAGCCTAGTCCAGGACATTTTACACAAACAGTAGACAAAGGTGGGGGACCTGGGGGGGGATGGGGGGAGAAAGAAACAACACAGCACTCCAGTGACATCTTCAAAATAATTTTTATTTTATGTTTTGATAGTTTTTATTGAAATTTGTTTAGAAAGTGAGAGGATAAAGAGAACTGTGTTGAGAGAGAACACGGGCTTCTCTAGTGTGGGACTAAAGTGAAGAAACAGACAAGCAAGTGAGAACTGTGTTCGGAGAGAGCCGTACATGAAGTTTTCAATTAGGTAAGATGCCTCTGGCATAAACTTCACAAGGGATAAGAATGTGACGATTACACCTCCACCTCCCCTCTCCTAACCATCCATCCTCCTTCTCAGAAACAGCCACTGTTATCCCACACAACCTCGCACCTGATATATGGAACATTGCTTCCTACCCTGTTCTTGGACCCAAGACCCTGATTTGAGCTGTACTAAGTGCAGGACTCTGGAGGAGGGACCGGGCTTGTCTGGGTTCCAACCTCTTCCCCACAAAGGACTGGGATGAGAACTGGATGAGAACTTTGATCTTTCAACACTGATTTCCTGTAATAACCGTCTTCTGAGCTCCAGCTAGCACTTAGATAAGCTGTTGGCTGGGCGCACACACATTTTCTAAAGTGTTACCCTGCTGAGTCTCAGTGCTTTCTCTTCAGACCCCTCTGGACCCGAGTGATATGTTAAGATTTCACAGCTTCCAAAGTGCAGTTAATTAACTCAAGGCTGGAAGATTTCCAGGAAAGGCTGTGTCCTAACACTTTAAAAAACAAATGAATTTTCTTCCTGAGAAGTGATTCTAAAAGGAGGTACTAATTAATGGACTGGCCACTGGCACTATATAGCTTAGCTGGCGGAGGGTGGGTGGAGCAGGAACACTCAGTGGTTCTCAGGGACTACTCTTGGCTCTGTGCTCGGAGATCACTCCAAGCAGTGCTCAGGGATTGAACGCCGGGCTCCTGCATGCACGGTACGCACTCTGTCTACCGAGTTCTCGCACAGCTCCTGAAAAATACTTTGCTGGGGTTGTGGAAAGGGCAGAATGATTAAGCACAGAGCATAGGGCACTTGCCTTGCACGTGGCCAACCCATTTGATCCCCAGCACCCCATATGGCCCCCCAAGCCTGCCAGGAGAGATCCCTGAGCACTGAGCCCTGAGTAAGCCCTGAGCACTGCAGGATGTGGCCCAAACATCCTGCCAAAAAAATCTCTTTGAAGTAGAACCTCTGTTCTGACAGTTCAACCCCTTGATGGGATCCCGTGCCCGTGACGTGACAGCTGAAGCAGTTCCTTTTCTCTCAGAGGTACCACGTTCAGTCCCACACACCCTTCCTGGTCTGTCATTCAAGCATTTGCTCCAATTCCTCGTTCCCCGGACCGGGGGACTCTGGCAGAGCAGCTGAATAAGCACTTGCAGTCTGAGAGCAGATAAATGTGCAAATCCAGGTGGCCTTGGCCCCAGGCCCCCACATCCTCTGAGAAGTCTCTGTCGCATCCACTTCATTGTTTCTCTAGCACCTCGCTGAGCACTTCAAGTGTGCGGGCCTTCAGAGCGCTCATGACGTGTCCACTATACTACTGCCTTCATTAAAGCAAGAGGTATCCACCTGATGTCCCTGAACCACAGAGAACTCCAGGCAAAGCATTAGGAGCACACGGACCGGAGCCATAGCGCAGCAGGGAGGGCATCAGCCTTGCACATGGCCGACCTGGGTTCGATCTTCGGCATCTCACATGCCTCCCAAGCACTGCCAGGAGTAATTCCTGAGTGCAATCAGGATAACCCCCGAGCATCGCCGGGTGTTGCCCCTCTGCCCCCCTCCTCCAAAAGCAGCATTTCAAGCTGTTGCTTAGAGATAGGTAGACGAGGAGAAGATCTGGACATTCGCGGACTGCCCAGTTGTGACACAGTCTCAACTCCCCAAAGGACCCCAGAACCCAGCAAAGGAGAATGACCTGGGAAGGCAACACGTGACAGTGAATTTAGAAGGAAGGATGCCCTGGTAGGTGGGCTAGGAACAATGACCAAGAGAGACTTCTTTCTACGTCATTCTCTTTTGTATTTTTCTCTTGGGGGTGGGAAGGGGAAGGCAGTCCGAGCCACACCCAGGGGTGCTCGGGGGACCCTACGCAGGGGTGGGTTTCAAACCAGGGTCAGCACAAGTACTGTTCTATCTCTTCTGCCCCTTTCTTGCTGGTGTCTTCGTCTCAGCTCCTAATTGTGTTCCTTCAGGTCTGTCATCACTGGGCTCACTGGATGACTTTGAGAAAGAAACGCAGGCCTGAAGGACAGTGGGTGCTTCCGGTGCCGCCCTCCCTCCCGCACCCCCTTTCCAGGGAGGAGCTGAGCAATGCAGCCTGGCCAGGCTGGGCAGCAAGCCACGCACAGGGCGGTGTGATCCCATCTTCCGGGGCTGCCGACCCGAACAGCTGTTCCACCTGCTGCCCCTGGGCTGGTATTTTCTAGGACAACTCCTCTTGCCGCCGGGTTTGTTTGTCGCCGCCGGTCAGGGGTTTGGTTTGGTTCTTTGGCCAGCGTTGCACTGCACATAAGACGGTTAATATCAGCACTTCCAACTGAGTGCAAACCAGGAAGCCCGGGAGTGAAAACAATCGGTATTTGTTGGGGGCGAGATTCCAGAGCGCAGGTACAATGAGACATTCTGTCGGGGTGGCCAGGAGGAGGAGGCGGGACTGATAAGCAGCAGGAAGCACCGCCACACTCCCAGAAGCCTGTTCCTGCGAGCCAGCCTCGTGCGTTTCCAAACAGGCCGCCGACCTGCTCGGGGAGGCTGCGCGAGGGACGGAGAAACCACGCTCAGAAAAGGGAGCGTGCGCTGACGGGGCCCGGTGGGGCCGAGGTTTCGGGGGTTCACGAGACCAGCCGTTTCCCAGGGACGGTGTCCGCCACGTCCCAGCCCGCTGCCCTCCTGTCCTCCCAGGAGCCCAGCTTCAGAGCAGGATGGGTCAGACACGTGGGTGGGACATTCCCAAATGCCCTCAGTCAGCCACGCTGAGCCCGCCAGCACCCGCGCCAAGGCGGCTGTGTGCGTGCAGGCTCTGATGCGTCAGGACGACTGGAATGACCCCCCAGCCCCACATTCAGTGAGATGGCCACCGGGCTGCCTGCTGACCTGGGCAGGGCACCCATCCCAAGGAGAAAGTCACACAGCCTCCCGGTGGCAGGAGTCCTGAGCTGGCGATGCCTCCTTCCTGGGCCCCTCCAATTGTCAGCCCCCACCCCTGGGGCTTCAGGCCCACGTCCCGTCCCCGAGTGGGTGAGCAGGAGCAGAGGACCTGATTCACAAGGGCCGGGGAGCACAGTGGGCAGGGCGCTCGCCTTGCACTGGGCTCACCCCAGTTCCACCCCTGGCACTGCACAGTATGTTCTAAGCCCCCTAGAGGTGACCCATCAGCACAGAGTCAGGGCTTAAGCCCTGAGCTGTACCAGGTATGGTCCCAGCTCCCCCCCAACATTCTTCCCCCCCGAAAGGAGGAACGCGTCCCATTTACCTGCAGGATAATGTAAATGGAACTGAGTCCGCTGGAGGTTAAGGCAGCGCTGGGCTGGCCATGCATGTCCTTCACGTTCCTCTTCCTCCACTTGCCTCTTGAAAGGAGTTCTTCCGGTCCACCACCTAGACCCCTTTCTCTTCTCCCTCTAGACCATCTTCCTCTTGTGCCTTCCCACTCCCCGGTCCCTCTACCAGCTGCCCACCGGGCCTCTGTAGCTCCTCCAGGAAGCTGCAGACTCCAGGCCCCTACCCGAATCCATCGCTCCGCTCCGTCTCCATGAGAGGCTCAGCCATCACCCAGCCAGGTAGGGGCGGGGCCCCGACACCCCACCATCAAGGTGTTGCTGACTGTTTATCAGCTCCATCACGGCCCCTATGGGAGGGGAACTCTCTCTCCTGGAGCCTTCTCATTCTCTGGGTTTGCCCTTAAAGGTCATCTCCCGGGCTGGTGCGAGCAGGGCACTCGCCTCGCACATGACCAGCCAGGTTTGCTCTCTGTCCCCGGAACGGGTGTGGCCTCAAAGCCAAAAACCAAATAAAGGCCGTGCTCAGGACCAGAGAGCTGGCACACTGGGCGAGGGACCTGCCCTGCTTGTGGCGACCCAGTTCAATCCCTGGTACCACAGAGAACCCCTCTTAGCCCTGCCAGGAGTGACCCCTGAGCACAGTCACGTGGGATCCCCAAATAAAAACGGCTTTCCTAAGTTATTTCCTGCGGGTGACCCAGTGCTTGTTCTAAGTCTCTAGCATACAGCTCCTGGCCCCAGGGGCCCACCCAGAGGCAGGCTCGGGGAGCCACTAAGCTTCCACACGGCCTCACGCTCCTGTTCTCGGGGCTCTCCTTCTGTCCCCTCAGGAACAGCTCTGCTGCCTAGCCCCTGGGAAGTGTGTCAGAAACCTAAATAACCCTGTGAGTCACGGGGGCAGGGGCAGGGGCTGCACAACCAACCTCATGCCATGCCAACCTTGGTCACTCGCGCATTCTTGCCTTTTTGGACCTCACCTTGGGTGTGGGGGAGGTAGGGGCAGGGCAGCGGGCAACAAGGGACAGGGAGATCTCCCTCAGCGGCGTGGGCCCGTTTGCCTCTGAGTCCAACTCTGTGTTCCCCCTTGGCCTCTGGCTTGCCTGGCCACGGGCACCTCCGTTCGAGGCACAGGCTCTGCGTGCCCAATGGCGGTACGGAAAACTCGCCGAGACTCCGGCAGGCCTCGGCGTCTCACTGACGGGAGCTGACTTCATTTCCCCTGACCCCGAATCACCCTCGTGGGGTGAGCGCCAGTCACGGCGCTTCCGATGCCCGGCCCCCCGCCCCCACCAGCCTCTTCCTGATTACAAAAGTTGCACACGCTCTTTGGGTGGGGGGCGGGGGGGAAGGGAGGGAGAATGTGGAAAATATGCCAAGTCATAAAAGGATCGTTATAAACATCTTGGAATGTTTCCTACCAGGATTTTCCCACCCTAGATATGTGTTTTAAATCCTGATTCCCCCCCCTCTTAACATAATATTCTACTGTTTTGTATTACTAATGTAACTTCTTTTTAATTCAAGTATTACATTTTGTACGTGGGGGGAAGAAAATGCTGAATAGGAAAAAAATTAAGAACATTTGCTGGGGCTGGAGAGATAGTACAAGTACAGTGGAAGGGGCTTGCCTTGCACATGGCTGACCTGGGTTCGACTGACCTTGACATCCCTATGGTCCCCCAAGCCCCTCCAGGAGTGATGTCTGAGTACAGAATCAGGAGTACACAGTTGGGCGTGGCACCAAAACAAACTGATCAAAAAGAACATTTGCAATGAGTCCCCAGGGGTGTGTTGGGCAGGGTTGGGCCACACCTGGCTGTGCTCAGGCATCACTCATGGAGGTGCCCAGGGAACCAAGTGGTGCCAGGATCAGACTGGGGTCAGCTGGCCGCAAGCAAATGCCTTGTCCTATCTCTCTACTACTGGTTTGTCTTCCCAGTTTTAGAAATTCTCTCCACCCCATGTATTGTGGGGTGAAGACAATGATTAAATAAATCACGATATTCTTTTGGGGGCCACACCTGGCGGTGGCTGGAGGCTGCCTGGCTCTGTGCTTGGGGATCCAGGGATGGACTCTGCTCTCCCACACGCAAAGCCTGAGCTCAGCAGAGAGCAATCTCCCTGGCCCGACACTCAAGGTTTGTTTCAGAAGAAGAAACCCGGGGCCGAAGCCTCCGTGAATCAGAGCAACAACCAAAGAGCATTTCTCAACTCTAAATCTGTGCACGGGGGTGGAGCACATGCTTTGTAGGTGGAGGCCCTAGGCTCATGGTCTCTTGAGCACTGTACCGGGAGTAGTCAAACACAAGACTGGAAGTAGTCCCCACCCCCCATAGCACTGCTGGGTGTGGCACCTCCTCATGGAAAAGAACATCTGAGAGGCCAGAGAGTACCACAGAGCGGTTGCCTTGCACACAACTGACCCCTCTTCAACCCCTGGTAGCCCCGAGCACCGGCAGAAGGGGTTCCTGAGAGAAGAGCCAGAAGCCAGCCCCACCCAGCACCAGGTGGGCGTCCCCCACCACCAAAAGAACACCAGTTTGCCCCTGCATGGCGGAACTCTGAAAGGGAATGCGCAAAGGTGCCGGTGTGGAAGGAACACCACCACGAGACACGGTCAGTCGGTAAGCGGGGCCCTGGGTGAGCCGTGCACCGTCACTGGACGTTTCAAATCGAAACAACGCACAACAAAGCCAAGATTTCCCCAGATGCCATGTCACTCAAAGCCAGCGAGAACGTGAACCGCCCCTTATGGTAGAGTCCGGCTGCCTGATCTGAACGTGAGCTTGGAGTCACGGCCTGAGCTTCTCTGCAACCCAAGTTCAAATGACTAAGGCAAAGGGAAGCCCCATGTGGGGGGGAGGGGAGTGGAGGGGAGGGAGAATCCCCAACTGGTGCCGCCCTGAAATCTCACTTCACAGATACGGGGGCACCTTGTCAATTCCGTGGGAAACACCCCAGGAGTACTCGGTAACTAAACATCAGCCCCACAGCCAGCGTCACTTGGCTAACCTCCTTGTTCACACAGGGGGGCAGGTAGCCCCATTTACTACCTATCTCGGTGGGGGAAGCCTCCCAAGCAGTGCTCAGGGGGCACTCCCGATGACACGCAGCCCAGTGGGGGTATGGGTCATGCTAGGAACCGCTCAGGGCTCTGCAGTGCTGAGGGGACGGGGGATCTCCATGGCCACACCCAACAGTGCTCCGGGAGCCATGCAGTGCCAGGGTTCAAACTTGGTCTGGCATGTATAAAGCACAGCCTTTGACCCCTAAGCCACCTTCCTGGCCCCCATGTTCTGGGTCACAAACAGGGGTGCTTGGGGGTTACTCCCAGCTGACTGCTTCAAGGTCCCTCCCAGCAGTGCTCAGGGGACCGTGCAGTGCTGGGAACTGAACTAGGGAGCTATGTCCCTGGCCCCTCAGAGGGCACCTTGTGCTCTGTTACAGGTAGGTGGCAGTCAGAACTGTGGTGACACAGCAGCCCCGGCCCACTGGCGCGCGACTCTGTGGCCAGCACAGTCAGCACACCCCTCTCCTTCCTCACCTCTCGAGGGACCGGCCCGGCCCAAAGGCAAGCAAGACCCAGCGCAAACCAGCAAGCGCTGCCTCTATGTCCTGCCCTGCACTCCCCTGGATGCCCTCGGAAGGAGACAGAGGACGAGAGCAGGACAAACTGACAGAGGCAGGCGGGACTCGGGGACTAGGCTGGCCGGGAGAGTGCTGGGAAGGTGTCACAGCAGAATGCTAGGACCACCCCCCACCCGACACACACACACACACACTCACACACACCCGCTGAGGCCAGCTACGCGGGATCTGCAGGCTCCCTGCCAGCCCAAGCTGGAGCCTGCACGGAAGTGTTCCCGAGGGACGCGCCCCTCCGGGAACAGGTTTCAGACCCACAGCAAGGCAACAGCTGCCTTGCTGCCTGGGGAAAGTCTCCTCGCCCCCAGGGAGGGAGGTGGCAGGGCTGGCCTTGAGGGATCAGAGTCACAGCCGGCCAAACGGCGAAGCTCCTCCCATGGAGGGTGTTTCCCCCATGCCCACAGAGAAGCGAGCCTGTCTGCTTTGGGTCACAGGAGCCATCTACGGGGACAACGTGGCATCTGCCCTTCCCGGGCCCCAGGGCTGGTCCCTCCTGGCCCTCCCACTGAGGGGCAAGGGGACACGTGAGGCTCGGCCTATGGTGGCGCCCGGACCAGCTGTGCTAAGTGGGGTGAGCACGTTTCCTGGTGCAGCCCAGATGCCATCAACGACAGGCACGGTAGACAGCACTCCCAGCTCCCCCTCCACCCTCTGGGGTTTCACTGAGCCCCCAGAGTCACTCCAAGGCCCCTTTACAAGTCCCATGCAGAGCTGCTAATTGAGCAGACAGGCTGTGCACACCGGCCAGCGGGGACTGTGGCTTCCACGTGAAACTCTCCCGGTGCCTGAGAATAGCCAGGATTGAGGAGTTCAGAGAGTTGGGAAGAACAGAAAATGAAATCTGCTGGCGGGGTACGGGGAACATCGGGGGTGCTGGGGATTGAACCTGGGTCAGCCATGTGCAAGGCAAGAGTCTTACCCACTGTATTATCTCTCTGGCCCCATGAAAAAAAGCATTATTCTGGGGCTCGGGAGATCTGGTCACTGGGCTACGGCACAGGATTTGCACGTGTCAGCCCCAGGTTCGACTGCGAGCGCCACAGTTTCCTAAGTATTACTGCTCCCCAAATAACCCCCCCAAAAGATAGGACCATTATGAAAATGAGCGTTGCAAATACCAATGCCAGATTTCCGTAGAAAGCAGAAAAATATATTTATTCCAGAACATGGCAGAAATAAGAAATTTGACCTGAACAAGATACTTTGGTGTGTGAGTCTGTGGGGACAGATGCTATCTGCTCCCCGTCACCCCCGGGACCTGACTGTCCTGCAAGTTCCCAACGCATGGCGGATTCTCGAGCACGAGCTGGCAGAGGGCAGCTTCCAAGCCACGATTCCCAGGAGAGGGGGAGGGTTTCTCAGGAGCCCAGCACCTTCCATTCCAGGGCGCGTCACCAACTCACGGAGGTCGTACTGTTTCGGTGAAGTAGGCACATCGTTGGTCGGAGAGTAAGAAGTAAGGCAACAGGGCGAACACTGCACCGGAGAGAGAGAGATCGAGTCGGACGTGGCGCCAGTGTCGAAGGCGGCTGACGGCCACAGCAGGCGAGGCGGGAAGGCGGTGTGGTGTGAGGCAACCGGAGAAGAAACCTCTTCGGGTCCTGGAAAAATAAAAAGCCGTTGGAGCGGCTGTCCTCAAGAGGGCAAGCGCCGGGCAGGAAACGGGCAATCAGGCCAGAGTGGGCACCTCCACTGCGCAACGCGGGCAGGGAGCAGAGTGGCCCCAGCAACCTTCGCAAGGCCCCCAAGGGGAAGACAGGAGAGAAGAGGAGGAAGGCGGAGACGCACAGCCCTCCCGAACCCTACGAACTCTCAGGTGCTTTGGTGTAGAGAAACCCGTCACTCGCTCTCGGCCGCTTCCAGCGAGAGAGCCACGTTCTCGCAGGCTGAGCTTTGCCGAGCTCTGACTCCTCAAGGTCACGCTCGCTCGCTCCCTTTCTTGCCACAAGTGTAGGTGACAAAGCCTCAAGCTGCCAGAGCCCTGACAGGGCTTGCGAACAGTTCAAGGATCTTTCTTTACACACCAACGGCTGCACAGAAATGCCTCTTCCTACAGTCCAGAGCTCAGCGTCCATGTACGTAAAGCGCTTTGTTGCTCTTAAAAAGAACCCCCCGGTGGAGACAGGACCCTCATATGTCCTGTCATGCGTCTGAAGGCGTCTCTACATCAAGACTTCACTGGGCTCAGGACAAGCCTGCCACCCTGCCAGGGCAGACACGGGAGGGGGACGGGCCCCGTCGGCTCAGTCCCCTCAGGACAGAGATGGTCTGGAAAGAGGGAAGTGGTGGGCCTGAGGGCCGAGGAGTCCCTGAGCGGGCCAGGCCGGGGTAGCACAGCCAGTGGGCGCGTGCGGGCCTCACCACTCGGCTCCCCTCCCAGGCCAGAGCCCTGCCTGCCGCCAGCTCCCAGGCTCTACATGAGCACGCGATGGCAGGAGCTGAGGTGTTTGGGGGGAACTTCCAACGCGGTGTGTTCCGGGAAGCCTTCCCTACTCTTCAGGCCTCTTTTGATCAACGAACGATCAAGAAAGGGAAAACAAAGGTTGCTTTTTGAAACAACACATAAAACCAGGTGGTAAGCGGGCTGAATGCCAGCACTTCAAGAACTGTGTGGGCCGGGGAAGTGACTCAGGGCACAGCATGGGCTGGACCCTCTCCACCCCCCAGCCAACGCTATAGGGACTCCCCCAACAACAAAATAAGTAACTGTACAAGGTATATTCGATGGCATGGATTTGGAGTTTGATTCTTCTTAGGGGGTGGGGGCCTGGGGGATCCACCCAACAGAGCTCATTGCAGGGGCAGTGCGCAGGGCGGAGACCAAAGCCGCAAACACCAACAATCTCGCGGCTGGAGTGTGTGGGTGGGGAACGCAACCAGAGTCCAAGCGTTCATCCCGTCAGAGAAAGGAAGCTGGACAGCCACTTTCAGGTACAGCCAGAGACCGAAAGATAAATCCATCCAGGCCAGGACTCGGAAATCTGTCCAGGGATAAATGACAGGATATGTCTTGGTCAAAGGAAGGTTTCGTTTTCTCCTTGGGCCACACCCAGTGGTGCTCAGGACTTACTCCTGGCTCTGTGCTCAGGGATCACTCCTGGCGGAGCGTGGGAAACCACAGGAGGTGGCAGGGATTGAACCCGGGAAGGTGGCAGGCAAAGTAATTCCCCGCCCACTGTACTAGCGATCACTCAGGCCCCAGGAAGGTTTCATTTTTATCTTGATTTTTCATTTTAGATAAACACACAGTCATGTCTTCTTTACCCTTATGGGTAAGGCTGTATTTACTGCGGGGGTTTTACTCCGAGAGGCAGGGAATTTAACTCTGGATGCCTCAGCAGACACCAACCTGAGCGCCAACCTCCAGGAGCCTGGGGACATTTAGGGACGTCAGAATCTCTGTGAAATCAAGGTCAGGAGAGGAAATGCAAGATTGGCAAGTTGGACACCAGAAAGAACTGAGTGGAGAGCAGAGATAGGAGAGCAGAAAGAGTATCTGCAGATCCGTGGCTCCTAATCTGTTTTCTAAATCAGCACATGTCCGGGGTGGTGAGAGGCAGGAAAAACGAATGAGGTCAAGAATGTGCAAATAGGGGCTACAGAGACAGTACGGTGGTAGGCCGACCTCGGGTTTGATCCCCTGCACCCCATAAGGGCCCCTGAGCACTGCCAGGAGTAATTCCCGAGTGCAGAGTCAGGAGCGGGCTCTGAGCACCGCTGGGTGCCCCACCCCACAAAATAAAGGGCAAACAGTAGCGCAGGGCCCAATCCGCGGGCCCGGGAGAGGAGTGAGGGGCAGGCTGCAGGAGCGGGCCAGGGAGAAGCAGACACTGGGCTCCTGGGCCTCTGCTCTCTGAGGTGTGCTGAGGAGCCCGTCACCTCAGGGAAATGCCAGAGCTGGGTCAGGGACCAGGAGCCCCAATGAAGGAGGCCACGGGATTCACGGATCCCCAGTGAGGAGAAAAGGGCCAGGCAATGGGGCTGGGGGAGGAGCAGTGCGGGTGGCCGACCGGGGCGAACCCTGAACACAGAGCCAGGAGCCAACCCCTTCCCCGCCACGAGACAGGAAAGCTGAGGGCGTGACACTAAGTGACAGGGAAAGCCAAGGTCTCAGGGACCAGAATGGAAACCAAAGCGTTGGGAGAGGCAGGAGACAACACACGTGTTGCCCGCCAAATGTCCTGGCACCACTTTCCACAAACGTGCTTCCGTTTTGGCCTCTTAGCCCTTCGTAGCCCCCACCAGAAATCCTGGCACAGCCAGGCACAGCCCCACCCCGCCCCAGAGGGCAGGAGGAGGGTAAACGCTTCCGGCCACAGTGAACCACAACGGGGGACCGAGGGGACCACAAGGCCTGAGTCGATCAACCCACTCCCGGGGTCCTGGGGCCCGGCCACGCCACTCCAAGGCGAGCAGGGCAGTGCCTGCCTGCCTGCCAGGCGTGCAGGCAGGGGCAACGACTCCAAGGTGCCCAAGCTACCCAGGAGTGGCCACCAAGGATGGTGGCACAGAGAAGGTGCGAGCGGCGCTCGGAGGGTCCCGGAGCTGGGGCTCAGCTCACCACGCCCAGCACAGGAAGCGGCTGACAGCAACACAGTGAGCCAAGGGGCAAGCAGGTGATGTGCCTGAGATCACTATCTTTCCTTCTCCTTGGGGGGCATACCCGGCTGTGCGCAGGGCTGACTTCACTCAGAGATCACTGCTGGCAGGGCTCTGCCGAGGTCACCTGACCCGCTGGCCCATCTCTCGGAGCCCTCAGCTCAGCTTCACGGTCTCTGCAAGAAGACCATCCGAAGCTTTTCAGGACCGGGCGTCAACTTCCTTGGCCAAACACCACAATGGCTGCACCTCCTGTTTTCCAAGTCTGGCTCTTACAGAAATTGCACGCGAAATCAAACATGCCAACAGGCAAACAAGGCTGGCATCCACAGTCCGTTATCCACAGTGCCGGACAAGTTCCTAAGGGAATTAGCTTGCTCGTTTTGATTTTATCACCAAGAAGGGAGGCTCGACCTTGGGAGCTCTGCCGGCCCCAGCGCCAGCCAGGCAGAGAGGAGAGCTCTTTGTTTGCTGCCTCCCAGGGCCTGGCGTGACGGTCCCACTGATAGCCAGACCTCAGATACGGAACAAATGTGACTCGATGTTCCCACTGAGGTCCTGCCTGGCTGGGTCCTCCTACGAGCTGATATTTAGGGGGGCTCGTTTTTGTTTGTTGGATTTTGGGGCCACACCCAGCAGTGCTCTGGGCTTACT
The DNA here is from genome assembly GCA_028565675.1 of Sorex palustris. Taxonomy (NCBI): domain Eukaryota; kingdom Metazoa; phylum Chordata; class Mammalia; order Eulipotyphla; family Soricidae; genus Sorex; species Sorex palustris. The sequence goes on along the minus strand of JAOXYA010497248.1, from coordinate 10 downwards.
CCTGGCAGGC
>JAOXYA010497231.1:0-14844 GCA_028565675.1 Sorex palustris | reverse complement strand
TTAGGAGAATGAGACCCATCATTGTTACTGGTATTTGGCATATTGGGTACGCCACGGGGAGTTTTCCAGACTCTGCCATGCGGCCAGGTTACATTCGGTAGCCTGCCAAATTGTCCAAAGTAAGAATGAGATAGTAAGATGTCGCGCGGCCGCATTAGCCAGGAGCTGGGTTTTATAGTTTCTGTGTCTTGGCCATTGATGGGATTGCATGGTGCCAGTGGGCCAGTTGGTGGGTGTGACCCCTGCCTACTGGAATATGAAGGATCTAGGTGGAGGATGCTCAGCCCCGATCTGAGCAGGCTTGGAGATCTCAGCCCTGGGACCCACAGGCCTCTGTTCCTCTGCCGGTACCTTCATGCCTGTTTAGAGTGGTCTCAGCATGGTGGTGGCTGGTTCTGGAGGTCTTTGGCTGCTGGAGCCCTGGTCGGATAGATACTGAGGCTTAATGTATAGAGTATTATTACAACCCAGAAGAAGTAGTGTCAACTTTTCCTGAAAATATCAATAACTTTTTAGGAAAACTGACTGTGGAGCTGATTTTCAAAGTATGAGAGGAACCTTCCATGTTAGAGAAGAGGAGGAGGAAAGTTTTGAGAAGACCCTCTCTGATGTCGGTGGGCCCCATGGGTGACTTTTGTGAAACGGGGAGGATAAAGACAGTCAATTTCTCCTGATATGCCTCTGCCACCCAGGACCCAGGGTTACTGGGTTCTTGTCTTACCTCTCAGACAGGAATTTCAGGAGTAGATGAGCAGTGAAATTACACAGTTTTTATTTGGAGGTTTTGAAGGGAAGGAGGGAGAGAAATTGGAAGAGTGGAGAGTACCGTGTTCAAGAGAGAACCTGGGCTTCTCCAAGGGGCAGAGAGAGCCCCCACACATGTCCTAGCATTAGATAAGAAAGCACAAAAGTACACATCTCAAGAGGGGAGATGTGGGCGACACATGTCCTTAGGCAACACATGTGCTCAGGCACCACATGTGCTAGGCCACATGGACACCAGCAGCACATGGGCTCGCACAGCATATGTGCATGCTTCCTTTGTTCAAGATGACTTTTATAGGGTTTCTCCAACCTGCCTCCACATGGGGCTTCTACCTAGGTCAAAGTTCATTGCTATGGAGGTAGCCTGGGGGGGAGGGGGTGCAGCCTCCTCAGGGCCCATTGCTGGTACCAGGTGAGGGTCTTATCAGGCCTTAGTTCCTGTTTTCTGCTAGGTTGGCCTTTTGCAAACTTCAGAGCTATTACTTCCCAAGAAATTTACAGCCATTGCCTGGGGAGGGGGCTATCCCTATCTGCCTGTCTGCTTACATCTCCGCCCACCACCTGGAAGGTATGAGTGAGGATGAATGAGAGAACAGCTGATAGTGCAGGGTGGGGCTAGGGCAGCAGGACAGGATAAGTGAGGATTGAATGGAAATATGATCTATGATAATCACACTAATTTCTATCTTTATTTAAAATTCCATCTTTATTTAAAACTGACCAGGGTTTGATTCCTCCACCCCTCTCAGAGAGCCCGGCAAGCTACCAAGAGTATCCCACCCACATGGCAAAGCCTGGCAAGCTCCCCGTGACATATTCGATATGCCCAAAAGAGTAACAACAAGTCTCACAATTTGTTGTGAAACATTACTGGTGCCCGCTCGAGCAAATTGATGAACAATGGAAGGACAGTGCTACAGTGCTATTTTGTCATGCCTGTACTACCCGAACCCATGTGCTTGTGCTTATGTGCTCGAGCACATATGGTGCCTGGATGTCCTTCTTCTCTCTCTCTCTCTCTCTCTCTCTCTCTCTCTCTCTCTCTCACTCTCTCTCTCCACCCCACCCTCCTCTCTTTCCCCAAACCTTCATATAAAACCTGTTTTACTTCAGAAAGCAAAACAAAAACAATTTTCTTTCTTTCTGTCATTAGAATTTAAATTTTAATCAGAAAAATACCTTAGCTTACTTTATTGTCTTCAGTATCTCTAGCATCTATTAAAGTTCCTGAAACATGGGATAAACACATATTGATTTAAAAATCAATTTTTTATTGAATCACCATGAGATAGAGCATTACAAACAACAATTTTCTATTAATTGCTCAATTTATTAATAGCCTCAAACATCTTTTTCAAATCTATTTTTTTCTGTGTGCTTCTGTGCTGCTTTATTAGTAGCTTTAAAATTATAATTAACTGTGTCTGTCGTCTCATTCATTTTCAGACTGGAATCTCTTGTGAAGAGTGATCAGTATCATGGCCATTGGCACACAGTAGGTAAGCATAAATGTTAAATTAATCTAAATACTAGGTGATGAAATTCTCCTATCATCTTTCTTTCTGCTTCATTATTGGACATGAATGTCACATATGCTAGAAGCCAGGTAGAGCGCTACATACAGAAAGGAAGTTTGCCAATCTGCATAATTGTGTATCTGGAAAGTCTTTCATCTATTTCAAGAGAAAACTACAGGTCACAAGTAGATGTTTTATTCTGGTTTTTGTTTGTTTGTTTTGTTTTTGAGTCACACCCAGAGATGCTCAGGGATTACCCCTAGCTTTGCACTTAGGAATTACTCCTGGTGGTGCTCAGGGGACCATATGGCATGCTGGGAATTGAACCTGGGTTGGCCGTGTGCAGGCAAATGCCCTACCCGCTGTACTATCACTCCAGCCCCATAGGAATTTTATTCTGAACGAATCTGTCTAATGCCAATTGGACTGACACCTTTGACCTATGTTCAGAACAGGTGGGTCACCAAGAATGAGAGAAACAAACACATAAGGAGACAAACAAACATACAAAGACTGTCTAAGCTTTAGGGTCACCTGGGCAGACATCAGTGAGATTACAGTTCGGCCATTTATTCAGTACAATATTTCTCACCTACTCACCCTGAATCTGAATGCAGGAGCCATTATTTAAATTGGCAGTCCTTGAGGACAATTAGTAAGCACATCAGTGTTCGATAGGTACAAGAAGAGCAGAGGCTGAGGCATTCCTGATAGCCAAACAACAGGCATCCTTAAATTATAAAGCGGTGACAATTTCCAATTCTATCCTTGCTTACACTGCCTTCACATTTAAAAGATCCTAAATTGTTTCATACTGTTACTTCCTGAGTGGATTTTTTGCTTGTCCTGTATTCTAAGACTTATGCTATTTTGCCCAGGGAATCATGCTGGCCTTGGGTTTGGGGATGGATTTTTGTTGCAGGGAGACTCCTGCACAGTAACTTTATGTTGTTTTTGTCTTTGTCTTCATAGAAATAAGTCTTAGGGGTTTTCACAAGAACTTTAATCTAAGCACAGTTTGACTATTCAGTATCTACACTACTTCCACATTTTCTTTTGGTCAATCATTTTACTTAAAGAAAACACATAACTCTAGTAAGATCTGGCAGAAGGATTTAGGGAGGTCAAAACTAACAATATATCCAAAGGCCATCAACTCCTTTTACAGAGAATTATTCCTGGAATTTTCACATAATACCCTCCCTATTCCTCCCTTAAATGAGGCATTGGTTATAAAAATTGTGATTTTTGTTTTCCCTTCTAAGATTTTTAGCCAACTATAAAGGAGACTTTCAAGAAGACGTTCACAGGATAAGGCAGAGATTGTTCAACAAGCAGCTCTAGTCCAAAAACTTTCATAAGCCCCAAACTTAGTTGTGATAGAATTAAACTAAAAGATATAAAATACAATCAAAAGATTAATAGCCCCCATCCTCTGAATGATGAGTCTAGCTCTAGAAGGGCTGGGACTCTATCAATTCATTATTTTTCAGTAGTCCAGTCCCTATTCCAGTACTCACTACACCGCAGATATTTAACAAATATTTGTGGGAGGAAGAGTAGAATTCCTTCCTACCTAGAAACGAGTTCTGTTGTCATACTACCCTATCTTCATACTTTTGTTGATCCCTTAGGACATACTCACTGTACCAAGACTTGTTGATCCATAAACATCTTATACTAGGTGAATGTGTGTGGCAGGGGAGATATAGCACAATGAATAGGCTACAATAGAAATTGTGTGGGATATATGATCATTTTGAGCATCTTCTCTAGTATTTCTTGTTGTGTCATCTGAGAACTTCCCTTAACTCTGAAACCTACTTATTTGAATGGAAGCAGATCCTCCCTAGCTGTCATTCCAAAACTGCTTATGTGTGATAGTGTTTGCAAATCATCAGACAATATAGAAAATGTCAATAGCTGCTAGTTCAAATCTAGGGTCTGGATGGGTGAAGTAGCTGTGTTTATGTAGCTGCAGCAGGAGCCCTGTGATCATAGAGTATTTCTCTGACCACAATAGTGATTACTAGTAGCCTGCTCGTGAAGGCAAATGCAAGGAGAGAGATAATATACCTGTGATGTTATCTTGACTGTGTGCAAGAATCACATGTCACAAAGGCATTATTATGTCTTCAAAGACTTATTTCTTGGAACACTATTCAGCTAGAATGTTTCAGAGAATGATGTCCAGCAATCCTTTACTTAGGATGGATACACAACCCTAAAGCAAGTATAGGCAGGAGCAATCTATTCTGTTGCCTACAAATTGGCCATGAGTGGTGCTGGTATTTTCACAAGTGATATAAATCCAGACATGACAAGAAAGCCAGAGGCAGACACTTACATTAATTCATTCTTTGGAGACTAAAAGCTGAAATGCAAATGCCCATCCCAGAGTTACTAGTCAAGTGATATTAATCACATATGCATGCATAAATATGCCTGTCCCTTCCCTGATAGAGGACAGAAAGTGTATTGTCTGCAAGAAAGGAGAAGCAGGTGAATGGGGGGCCAGGGAGACCCTGGAAGAAAGAAAGATCACAGAAAGACCACACGGGAGCATCAGAGATAAAGTCTGTTAAAAGCTAAATTCATGTTAATTCCAATTATTGTGCTAGCTACATATATTAATTCATGATCAATTACAAACTTACTTTAAACACTCTAGAGACAACCAGCATGCACAAAACATCTTGTTCTATTTCTAAAAATAAATGAGGAATTTAAGTAGTATCACACTTTTGAATCACTGTCACTGTCACTGTCCTTCCATTGTTCATCAATTTGCTTGAGTGGGGCCAGTAATGTCTCTATTGTGACAATTGTTACTGTGTTTGGCATATCGAATACGTCACGGGGAGCTTGCCAGGCTCTGCCATGCGGGTGAGATACTCTCGGTAGCTTGCCGGGCTCTCCGAGAGGGGAGGAGGAATTGAACTTGGGTGGGCCATGTTCGCCGCTTGCAAGGCAAATGCCTTTCCCACTGTGCTATCACTCCAGCCCATCACACTTTTGAATAGCTAATTTATTTCAACATAGTTACTTGTTTGGTCAAAATACCTTCTTGTGCATGTTCAGGGATCACGCCTGGTAGGCTCGGAACCTTACATGGTGTCGGGGGTTGAACCTGTGTTGGTCACATGGAAGGCAAGTGCCTTTCCCTCTTTACTAGGGCTCTGGTCCCAGAATTATTTCTTTAGAAACGATTTCCTCTTTATTGTGAAATGTACACTGCAGATTTAGCAGTGACTCCTTAGGCACCAAAACATTCAGTATTCATATAGGTCCTTGGCAGAATCTTTATGTAGGATCATAGGATCCTGAGCACATGAAAGATTTCTTGTTTCAGTAAGGGGAGGAAACAGATCTTACTCTTAAGGATATCCTTTCATTCAACATTTCTCTGGTGCACTTTGGGAGATAATCAATCTTCGTCAAGTTGAAGACCTAGGGGATTTACAAAGCCCTTTGGAGATGTCAGGATTATTCTAGGAAAAACATTTTTATCCAGCAGTTAACTGTTGGTGAGTAAGGAAGGAATGTCAGAACTCTAAAACTTTAATACTTTGGGGAATGAGAGAGTGTTGGAATTTGGAGGGAGGTACCTTTGAAATTATGATCATAAAAATCAGAACACAATAAGAAATGTATAGGCTGGGAATCTTAGGTGAAAGTAACACAATACTATCATGTTAAGAGAATGTATTAAGGGAAATTATGCGGCTCACAAACTTTCTGGGAAGTCAGAAAATAGACACTCGTAGCTATGGAAGCAAGAACAATGTCTATGTCGCACATTAAGGTTAATCCAGCAGAGACCTGCTAAGTGCAAATGCAAAGCTTACCTCATTGCTGCCTGGCACGTGAGTCCAGAACTTCAATACCTTTACAACCCAGATAACTCTGATTATAATTTCCAGACAACAGAGTTTCGTTGGTACCTGCTTCCTCATGCTTATTTATTTCTATATAGAAATCTCATTCTGGTATATGTGAATGGATTTATACTAACTTCTTGAAAATCTGGAAAAGAGATTCTGACTTCTACCATAAGCTATGTGGTATGTGATAAGGAAGATGACCCAAATAATCCAAAAAGAATTAAAAGGATTATGGTTACATAATGACAAAAAATTCATAATAAATAAGTGCTATTATTAGTTCTTACCCCTTAGACAATGCAGATCTTCAGTGACAGCCAAAAATAGCTCCATAGTCATAAACAAATCTAGGCTATATCACATATGGACAAATTTTATATAAATGTCTCTAAACATTTCTGGCACCATAACCAAATAAGATAATGCCATATGGTCTTCACTATTACCCAAAGACTTATGGAATTTTCAGAAAATATATCTTGCAGTTTGAAAAAATATTTATTCTTTTATTTTAATTAATTTTAATTTAGGTAATTAATTTTAATTTAGGTAAATGGTTTCAATACTACTAAGGTGTATGGTATTGATACACAAACTTACTACAACCCACCACACCAAATATCTCTGTTTTTTTTTTATTTATATAGCTTTGGATTTTGGTATACACCTAGCAGTGCTCAGCGATTACTCCTAGCTTTGTGCTCTGGGATCATTCCTGGCAGTGCTCAGGAAACCAGTGGTCCTGGGGACTGAGTTGGGGTCAGCCATATGCAAGACACTCTAAACTGTCTACTGTCTCTCCAACCTGTCTCTCTTTTTTATAATAATAATCAGATCTAAATATAAATTTTGTGGCTATTGAAAACTAGGCAAAACCTACTAAAATCTAAACTATTGTATTCTCTCCTTGTAATAGTACTACTCTTCCCCATTACCCCCGAACTTTATTGCTAGGTTTATCTGTTTTCTTTTTTTCAAGAAGATGTCAATAGTACTAAAAGATAACTCAGTTATTCCTGAAAATAGATTTAAATGTATTTGTCTCGAATTTGAAAATGTACCCTGATACTTCTCAATCCTATTAGGAACTATAATGTTTTCTTAGATTTTGTATATCTGAAAAGTCTTTATTTTACTTAACTTTTTGATCTAATAGTAATCTCTGATTTAATTTTTTTTATCTTTTAAAATCTCATTTTATTGTATATATTCATTTTTGAAGTGCTGTGATTTATGATGGAGGGTTCAATTCCTCTGCCCCTCTCAGAGAGCCCGGCTAGCTACTGAGAGTATTCTGCCCACCTGGCAGAGCCTGGCAAGCTCCCCATTGCATATTCGATATGCCAAACACAGTAACAACAAGTCTCACAATGGAGATGTTACAGGTGCCTGCTCTAGCAAATCGATGAACAATGGGAGGACAGTGCTACAGGGCTACATTCCACATATGAAAGAGATCATTCTGTCACTGTTTGTTTTCTTGAAAGAAACCTTTTCTATGCTTAAAATTCTAAATTGGTGGTTTACATCTATCAGTAATATAAAGATATCACCCTATTTTCTTCTGGTGTCTAGTCTTATGAGAAGTCTGCCATCATTTGAATGATTCCTTATGTCTATAATATTTTCTGAGTCTCTGTTTTAGACAGAAATAGTATTTGGATGTTTTTCAAATCTGCAGTCACCCCTGGGGCCAGCATTGAGCAGCCATGTCTGGTTCCTTGGTATATCACCATTTTCTTTAAACTGATAGATTAAAAATTAGACTCGATAACTATTTATTAACTTCCAACATTTTATTTTAGAGGGAATGTGTAGTTCTAGTAAAGAATACATTGAAGATGCACATATTTAATTGTCTACGGAGTTTAGTTCAGCATAGCAGAACTGCCGAGGGACTATTCAATGCTGCCTTAATCTATGGTGTTTGGCATTGATCTGTTAAAAAATCAATGGAGTCTGTGCTTTGGAAAAACGAAAGTACTAAATTAGTTTCACTGGTTCACAAATGGGAAAGTAGGTCATTGCCCGACATTTCAGTAATTGCTGCTGGATCTGAGGCAGATTCAGTGGCAGATATGGAAAGCCAGATCTACCATCCAGAGCTCTGGGGTGAGAAAACTTGAAATTGAGTTCCCAAGAGGGACTAACCAAAAGCAGAGGCTTCAAATGGGAGAGGAGAAGTGCCCTGTTTAGCCTTTATCCAAGACTAGAGAAAATAAATTTCTTCCACATCATATGGTTTTCTTTAGTTTTAATATGTCGGAGAAATTTTATTTAATTATTCTCCAATTACTTTTTATACTTAAAAAAAATAAATGGTTATCCATTGCTACCCTGAGAGTACTTGCAGATTCTGTGTTATTTTATTCCTAACATGTTGCATTTCAAAAGACTTACAGAATTGATTCTTGACAGATAGAGAGGGGGTTAATTAAGTCAGAGTGGGTCATGTTCTAAATTTTCCATGCTTAGTCAAACGGAGGTCTTTTTAATTATAATACTTAAGTAAAGGACTAAAAATTTTACTTTAATAATTATAAATGTTGCTCTTTCATACTAAGGTCAAATGAGAAACTTGTAAAAAACCCTCTAAGGGAAGTCACTGAGATTTCAGAGGAAAAAGAAGACTGGCAGAGGGTCACACAGGCAGGAATGACACAGCTATGGCATGAACTTTTCGGGTATTTGAGTAATACTCATGTGTTCTTTGGCGAAGACCAGATTGTATACTTAACCAGAGCAGGAATCATTGAAGTAGGAACAGGAAATATTTTCCTCTCTTACTTCAAATTTAACTTTACCTTTCACTTCCCTGACTTCTAATGCTTCCCTTTCATTATTAAGATCTCAGGAATTCCCTGGTACAGATTCTATTGGTTAATGGCTCTATTTGGGGGTTGTTGTAGGTCACAACCACTGTATCTTGATGGTCACTTCTAGTGGTGTTTGAGAGACCCTGTGATGCTGAGATTGAACCAAGTTTCTCATATGCAGAGCATCCAGTCCTTTAAGTTTTCACCCCAACCCTTCCCTATTGCTTTTACTAAAAGACCAAAAAGCTCTCAAGGAAGAAGATTCAGTCTTCAATAGCTGAGGATCAAGAAGTGGTTGTATCTTAGAACCGATACCTTTGTAAGGGATTGCATACCTTAAGTTCTTGTCAGTTACTTTGAAGGATGACAACACCATGGCAATGCCATTACAATTTATAGAGACTTTGGTAGGAAAGAATAATAATGTACTAGAGATCTAGCTACATCTCTAGATGTGGGTATGTGGTCTTATAGTCCTTATGTTTTTTTAGACTCCTCTTCATGTCATCATCTATCTGGAAAAATCAGGTGTCATGAGTTCTATATCAAATGGGAACTAAATCAGAGACAAACTCATAATCCTACAACTTGAATAGTTGAGTTTCACTGGAAAGTCAAGTGTTTTATCTCTCTAACTTGCACTGAGCCTTTTCTGCCATACTCTCGGTATCTTGTGGAGCTCTCCGAGAGGGGAGGAGGAATCGAACTCTGGTCAGCCATGTTGGCAGCGTGCAAGGCAAACGCCCTACCTGCTCCAGCCCAGATGCACCACTATTGTTTAGAATTTTCCCCCGAACAATCAGAATTGCTAAAAAGGCATTGTGAAATACTACTTTGTTTTCTATAGCTCATTATGAGAATCATATAATGTCACGCAGCCACAATTTTGGATTTCTGCAAAGAGCCAGATAATTACAAGATTGGTTTCTGTGTGTCTGGTGTTATGGCCATGCTAGAGAGCTGCTCGTGGGGGGTAACTCATCACCTTGGTAGAGCATGAAGGACGTGCTGGTACTGCCCCCCTTCCCATGAGACTGCAGTTGCCCCGTCACCACAGGCTCTTACCTGGCTTTCCTATAAACTCTGAGGTGGCGGCCACTTTGCTTCCAGGGGGGAAAAAGGCGGAAGGGACCTGCACCATTTCCCTCCTGGGGAGGCATGGTGCCGTAGTTTAACGCATGGTCCATTCACTTTTCTGCTGCAAGCTTCCGGGCTCTGGATTAAGTCCTTTTGCCTCTGAATCCATGGCCATGCCAGAGAGCCACTTGTGGTGGGCAACTTGTGACCTCAGGCCGTGAAGGATGAGCTGGTATCGCCCCCCTTCCCATGAGACTGCAGTTGCCCGGTCACCGCTGGCTCATACCTGACTTTCCAGTAAGCTCTGAGCCGGCAGCCACCTTGTATGCAGTCCAGATGCATTTCTGCCAAGAGCCGCTGGGTTTCAAGATTTGTTTCTGAGTCTCTGGTATCATGGCTATCAATCAGCTTGATCAGGAGCCAGAGAGGCCGTTTGTAAGCAGCTGACTCGGGGTCTCGCTGGGATCGGGAGAAAGAGTCGGCTCCACCCCCACGTGGTGAGGCCCCGTGTGTCTAGTCACTGCAGGCCCAAACCTGACTGTCCAGTGGTCTCTGGAGGATGGTGGTCACCAGGCTGCCAAGGGCAACAGGCCAAGGCATGAAACCTATTCCCACCTGGAGTGGCCCAGCACCGGTAACCTACTTCAGGAACGGGACGCATTTCTGCCAAAAGCCTTTGGGTTCTGAGATTTGTTTCTGAGACTCTGGGATCATGGCCCATTAAGCAGTTCAATCAGGAACCAGAGAGGCCATGCCTCCAATTATATAGCTGAGCTGGAGGTGGTTTGTGGCTGTGTTTCCCACATGCCTAACTTTTGGCCGTTTACTCTCTTGGTAAACTTTGCCCCAAGTTTTTGGGGTCTGGCCAAAGGCAAAGCAGCAATTTTGGGGTATCTGGAAGTTTTAAGGAGCCATCAGGCTGCTGATGCACTTGCCTCACAGGTACAGATTGACCTGCTGGCGGCACCATACCCCTGTGTTGTGGAAAAATTTTTTATCTTGATAATGGAGAAGATGGATCATCTATGATGCTGGAGACATTGAAATTTTACACAAACCATTTCAGATAATTATCCCGAAATATTACTATATGTTTTTCTATTTTTAAATAACTAGGGGGCCAGAGAGGTCAGCAGGCAAGGTGCTTGCCTTCACACAGTTGACTTGGGTTCAACCCCTAGCACCCCATATGGTTCCCTGAGCACCACCAGGAGTAAGCCCTGAGCACCACTAGGTGTGACCCCAAAACAAAATAAGTTGACTGGGGTTCAGAGAGGTTAAGAAAATCAGGAAATTCAATTCACAAGTCCAGGATCAGACAGCACCTGGAGAACAAACTCATAGCCAATTCTTTTACTAGAGAACATGTCCCTTCCTCTGTGCTTTGTAGAGACTGTTACCACACCTGCCAGAAATACTAATACCACCCATTAGATTGTTGGGAAGGCCTTCCTGACATGTCTTTTCAAAAGAAGTTCACATTTTATTTTTAATCTAAATGAAAAGAATATGGAAGTTACTCACATGCCAAATAATCAGGCCTTCCCATCTTGCCTTTGTGGTTGTCCTCTCCACACAGTCGTTAAAGAACCAGGCTTCTCTACTAATGCCCAAGAACAGATCGTAGCCAGTAAGATTGACAACAGAATGCAACCCCAGGTGAACATAAGGTTTAAGGGCCACCTTATAGCCTGACTACAGAAGGGTTAATCCTGATCAGTGGTTGTGTTCATTTTATATTGCTGTGCAACAAATCACAAACTTAGCATCTTCAAACAATACCCATTTATTAGCTTATATGATCTGTAGGTCAGAAGTCCAGCCTGGCATTGTGGAATTCTCTGATCCTGATACCATGCAAGTGGCTTCAAGGAGACACTTGACTGGGGACAGGTGGGTGGAAGTGCACGTGGGAAAATCTGTTTCCAAGCCATTGTTCCTGTTGGCAGAATTCTGTTTCTTGTCAGGTATGAACTAAGTCTCTGTTTCTTTGCTGGCTGTGAGCCAAGAGCTGCTCTTTCACTGTTCCCTGAGGCTGGCTGCATTCCTTGTCAGGTGCCTTAGCCCTCTTCAAGCCAGCAAAGATGCCTCAAATGTTTTTCAGACTTTAAATGTCTCTGAATTTCCCCAGAGAGAAAACTCTCTGCTTTTAAGGACTCCTAATAGGAGGGGTGTGTGTGTGTGTGTGTGTGTGTGTGTGTGTGTGTGTGGTGTCAGATATCTAACTCAGGTCTTTCCACATGGGAGACATGTATACCACCATTGAACCACATCCCTGGCCCAGGTCATTTTCTGATAAGCACAACTATGATATATCACATAACATCATCATGGAATGATATTGCTACCCATTCACAGGTCTCAGGGATTAGGGCATGTGGTATTGGAGAGGAGAAGAGTGATTCATTTTCAACAATGAGCCCAGCACATTCTCAAGAATTACACAGGACAGGGGCCAGAGGGATAGTACAGCAGATAAGGTGCTTGGCTTGCACACACCAGACCTGTCAATCCCTGACACCCATGTGTACCCTTGAACTCTGCCAGGAGTGATCTCTGAGTGCAGAGCCAGGAGTGACCTCTGAGTGCTGCTGGGTGTGGCCTAACACCCCCTCTCTTCCCCACTCCCTCTCCAAAAAAAGAAATCACTCGGGGCACACATACCTTTACCTTGGAGTTAGCCAAGAGTGAAGGAATAGAATTTCCTCAATGCTTAGCTAATTACAGGGGACTAAAGAGAGCTCTGAATCTCAATGAGGCCGTTGCAATTGTTGAGGGGGGTAGGGGGGAGTAGGTAAGGAATGTAAAGGATTCTAGTTTTCCACTTTACTGTTTTTACTGACTTTTCCCATTTGAGGAAGCAACATGTGGGCCTCTATGCTCCTGGCAACATTTGAGTTCCACCTCCAGCAAACACTACAGCCCCCAGGCACTTTGAGGTGTGTTGGCGTTGGCTGGAGCCTTCCTGGTGGAAGCCGCGGAGGTAGGTAAACTCCTGCATTGAGTTCTCACTGGGGCTGGCTGATTGGCTCCATGAGCATTTGGTCATTGGTGTCAGGTCACTGCACTTTGGCAGCCCAAGGAATGCCTCTCCCGCCTCTGGCTTGGTGCAGCCCCCTCCCTCCTGAACTTTCTTCCTGCACTTTCCTACGCAGCTGGTAAATACCAGCCCAAAGTCCACTGCGGTTCCTGCTTTCCCAGGGAAATACTCAGAAATGTACAGATGATTGATACTTTGCCGACAAGCTTTGTGGGCCCTAAAGTGCCACATCCCCTTTATTGACACCGTGATTTACTTAACTGGGTTTCTTTGAGCTGATTCATTTTAACTTGAATAAATAGAGGAAACTTTGACCACCATCACATGTGGGAATGCAAATTTGCCTGCTGTACCTATGTGTGTTAAGTGTAAAAGGGGGGTTGGGAGTGGGGTGGGGAGGAGATTCTTAATCACTGGTGGTCTCTAACCTGACTAAATCTGTCATTCTCCTTCTCTGATTGTCTTCCGGGGCATTTTTAATTGCCTTTCATATATTGTTTTGTTCTGCTTTTGAGCTGAGGAGAAACAATGCAATTGAATCAGTGGCTGTGTATGTGCTGAAGTAAGGCAAGCTTGTGCTCAGTGTCCCTCCCGGCATCCTTGCCCCCGACCCTAAGGATTGTGTGGCCTAATCCCGCAGTTTAGAGAACACTGCCAGCACCAACTTCTTGCCTTTCCTTCTAAGCCACCTTTTCAGACTAATTCAGACCTCGGTGATCCCCTCAGCTGCATTCATAAGGCTGGAAAGAGAGTACAGTGACGAAGGTGCTTGCCTTGCACGCGGCCAACTTGGGTAAGATCTCCGGCATTCCGTATGATCCCTTGAGCACTGCCAGAATCCCAGAGTGCACAGCCAGGACTAAACCCTAAGCACTACCAGGTGTGGTCCCCAAACAAAGAAACAAAACAAAAGGCTGCTGTGTCTAATTATTCAGATGTTGCTGGGTGACGTTTCAATTATTCAGATGTTGCCGGGTGACGTTTCATTACAGACAAAGACCATGTTTTATACGAAGGTTTTCCCACAGCACTTGGTATGCTACCTGGCAAACAGCAGACATTCAGTGGATATTTGAGGTTTGATGAGCACCAACAGTCAATTCTGAATGAAAATACTAGGCAATGTTTGACTTAGGTTCCCCTTTCACCTTTGGATGCCTTAGTCACAGAAATGGACAACTGTTCTCCTCTGGGTTAGACATTTTTTCTCCTTTCTCAATGTGTTCCATATGTCTCCTTTTTTTTTTTCTGTTTCTCCAAACCACATCTATAGGCTCTGTGTCTCATTATCTTGTTGACTAATTTTTTTCTTTTATATCTATATATTTTTCATTTTTATCGAGGTATTGTGATTCATAACACTGTTAATGATATTTTCTTGCACATATCATCCCATCACCACACCCATCTCTGGAGTGTCTGCTTTCTCCACCCATGTCCCCAGGACCCCTCCAAGAAAGACGGTTTCCTGCTTACCAGGTCAGTTCAGTTTGTAAACCATCTTGGTGATTAACTTGGTAAGATATTTGATAGTTGCCACTAGGCTTTTTACTGACGGTGCCTTGTAAAATTTCTTTTTTTTCATGGAGGTAAACTGTAGCACTGCAGCATTACCCTCCCGTTGTTCATTGATTTGCTTGAGTGGGCACCAGTAACATCTCACAACAAATTGTGAGATTTTTTGTTACTGTTTTTGGCATATTACACGGCGCCAGGGGGCCAGGTGGTGGTGTTTGCGACCCCCG
>JAOXYA010497224.1:0-14844 GCA_028565675.1 Sorex palustris | reverse complement strand
AGCAATTCCTGAGTGCATGAGCCAGGAGGAACCCCTGAGCATCGCCGGGTGTGACCCAAAAAGCAAAAAAAAAAAAAATCAGCCGCTAACCCTCTTGTTCCTTTGTTTCCCATCCCAGGATTTCCAATGGAGACGTTACTGGGCCTGCTCAAGCAAATCGGTGAAGGACCGTGACTGCCCTCCTGTCTGGGACACTCTTTGTATTTTTTATTTTTTTAATCGAAATTGGAGGCTGAAACTATCACTTCTCAGTCGTTCTTTCTCACTGAACACATAGATTTGTATTTCTTCCATTTTTTTATTCCTTTTGATCAAAAATAAAAGTAACAAACTTTTCCTTGTGCAGACATAGCCTTTTGCCTAAATTTCCCTGACTGCAAATTTTCCCTAAGAAAAAATTCATTGCTACATTATTTCCGATAGAAAAATCTGGAAACAGCTGTCTGCGAAGAGAGGCATTTAAGCTGACTTCAACACAGCCGCACCTGCACTATTGACTAGTTTTCCTCGTGTGCTGTGTGCAAACGTTTAATGAACTACGACTTAGGTCCTGAGAAAGGGCCTCGGTGCTCACCACGGGTCCCTCTAACCGTGCCTTGTGTTCCAGCGGCTCCTGAAGACCCCGCAGCAAGAGTTTCAGTCCCTGCCTCTAACTCAAGGAGAAGGAACCTGCCAAGACCCAACGTGATGTGTGATATTCACGCGAGTAAGAGAACTTTCAAACGGCGCCATGTCCCGCGGTCCTCACCAGGCAATTCAGTGGGGTTGCGGGTCCCTGGGGGAAATGACCGGTGCCAGCAACGGCGACGCGGCTCCTGGGCTGTTCTGGAAACATCTGTCCTTTGACAGCGAAAAACAATTGCTCTGCCTTGAAGAAGGCCCCACCTGGGCTGGGGGGAGGGTCCAGGGCTACAGAGTCGCCTGACTTCTGGCCAGCACTGGGGAGCCCTGAGCACTTCCGGGTGTCAGTGGACGGAGGGACAGGCCAGGAGGAAGACAAGGCGGTGCGGAAGAGGGGGCGCTTCTGGCATGTTCCCCCAGAAAAAAAGTCTGCCCACTGGGCACCTCTGGTGGGGGAGGAAGGGGCGGGCTGGGGATGAGACCACCAGCCACCCACTCACACCCCACCCAGTGACCGAAAGGGCCAGGCCCCACCTCTCTGAGGCCTAACCTGGGGGCAGTAGAACAGGAGACTTAGACTAATGGTCTCGAAGGGTCCTGCGGACCAGAGTTCTCTGCTGGTAGGAGATGAAAGGAAATGGAAGCTGTATGCCCCCGGGCCTCAGTCGGGGAACCCCCCCCTCCATGCAGGCCTCGAGGGTGGGGAACCCCCATGCACACAAGAGGTGCTTGGGCCGATGCAAGAGAGAACGGCGTGGGGCCCACGCAGCCACAGTGGGGCACTCGGGCGACACTGAGCCCTTTCTAGAATGTTCTAGAAAGTTCCTTCCAGGTGGTCAGGAGCTTGTCCCCAGCACAGCCCAGGCCGAGAGCCCCGCGTTCCAATGTTCTGGTAGCTGAGCCTTCCTCCTGGCAGCCACCGGCTCCTCTGTGAGGTGATGGAATGGCAGCTAATTAATCACCCTGTCAGGTGGGCCTGCCCCCATTAGGGCCCCTCCCGGCAGCTCAATTAACGTGCCCTCACGCCGCCTCCTCCTCACTCACAGAGCAGCGCCTGTTAGTCGCCTAATTGGCCTTCAGCAGGGTAATTAGACTCGATTTCGTCCATTAGTCTTACAAGGCTAATTATTGTCTCACAGAGAGGACACTCCCAGAGCAGTGGGGTGGGGGGCAGGGAGGGAGGCTTGGAGGGGAAGGAAATGGGGTCCCAGATCACGGGGTCTTGATCCTCAGCCCTGCCCCTGCTCAGAGGTTCCTCACACCTATCTGGACCCCACCCCATTTCTGCAAGAACATGGCTCCTTGGGAGGGAGCAATGCTCGAACCCGCCTCTTAGCACATGGAAAGGCCCTCAGGCTGAGGGCCAGCTGGCGGGAGGATGTCTGCACACGGCTGACCCGGGTTTGATCCCCGGCCTCCCTGTAGGAGTGATTCCTGAGTGCAGAGCCAGGAGGAACCCCTGAGCACTGTCGGGTGGGAACCAAAAGCAAGAAAGTAAATAAAAGCAGCCCCCCATAGCATCCGAGGCGCCTTCCGGGCAGGAGTCCGGCCCCCGCGGTGAACACGGCCTCGTTCCTGGCCCCGCTGAAGGGCGGAGAGAGGGGGTGGGGAGGGCTCCCCGTCTGTGCTGAGGGCACAGGGGTGCTGTGGGCCCCAAGCCTGTGGGCACCGAGCAGGGGCTGCAGGGGGGCCCATGGCAGTGGACACAAGCCCACCAGTGTGGACGTGACGCTCAGAGTGACGGCAGGAACCGCCTGGGCTCCAGGTCAGGGACAGCAGCTGGGGCTCAGCCTCCATGTCCCAGCCAGACGCCGCGGGCTCATGGGCACCTGGTCAGCACCAGAGCCCCGAGGGGGCGCTGGAGCCCCGGTCTGACCTGCTAGAAATCCAACCCACTCAGAGGGGCATTTCCCAGGTGCAAGGCGAAGCCTGGACCCCTCCTGCACTCAGCCTTCCTCCTCGTCCTCCCGCCCATCCTCCCTCCCGTCCTCCCTCCTGTTCCTGTCCTCCTCCGGCCCCTGCTGGGTTGCCCCTGACTGACCCCGCCCACTGCAGAGCCCATCCTTGCCCCCTGCAGCGCCCCTGGCCTGGCTGCTCCCCTCGGTGCTCCTGCCTCCCCGCCCCTGCAGCCCGCGTGACTCTGAGGGGGTCAGTCAGGCGCAGGGCCTCAAGCATCTGCCGCGCCAGCACGGATTCAGGATCCTGGGGTCACTAGTACCCTCACGTGCCCCGCCTTGCTCTGACTCCTGCCAAGCCAAGCCCAGCGTGGGCATGCACCACAGAGAGGGGCATGACCCCCCAGCAGCGCCTCGGTGGGGCAGGCTGCAGAGAGAGCACCACGCGGGCCTGGGAATCAGGAGGCTGCCCGGGAGCACTGTGGTGAAAGCGTAGCCTAGGGAGCACTGCGGTGAGAGCATAGCCTGGGGTGAGCGTAGCCCGAGGAGCACTGTGGTGAGCGTGTAGCCCAGGGAGCACTGTGGTGAGAGTGTATCTAGGGAGCACTGTGGTAAGAGAGGGAGTACTGTGGTGAGCGTGTAGCCCAGGGAGCACTGTGATGAGCATAGCCCAGGGAGCACTGTGGTGAGTATAGCCCGGGGAGCACTGTGGTGAGCATATAGCCCAGGGAGCACTGTGGCAAGTGTGCAGCCCTGGGGAGCACCGGGTGTTTAGCCCTCCGGGGAGCACTGTGGCGAAGCATGTGAGCACCAGCCTGTCTGCGCCATCCCCACCCCGTCCTGGTGACCCATGTCGGCCACCAGCACAGAGAAGCGGAGAATGACACAGAGCCCTGCGGTCCCCAGCTCAGCCCCACGCCCACCCTCCGGCCGTCCCACGCACGGCTGTCCAGGTGGCCACACGTCCAGGAGCTGCCCTGGCTGAGGCCCTGCTGGTGGCCCGTCACACCATCCCAGCCCATCCCACCTCGACCTTCAGGACCCCCACACCTGAGCCCCGACTCAGCTGTCACTGGCCTGACGCAGACAACGGGTCTGGAGTCATTCCCCGTGCATCGGGCCAAGGTCACCCCCCGCTCGCATGGGAGCGAACGGGTTCAGAGACCAATGCACAGCGCCCAGCGCTCGTGAGCAGGTTACCAGGGCGCTGGCCGGATGGCATCCTGGAGGAGGTGGCTTGCACACAGCTCTCAAAAAGACAGGCTGGCACAGCCCGGCAGGGAGCGACTCAATCCTCAGGATCCCAGGAGTATTCAGACAGCTCCAGTGGGGGTGGGGCGGGGGGACTGGGGGGGCAAGGACACCCCCTGCTGGCTCCCCCACCTCCCTGCTCTGGAGGGGCGTCCAGGTGGGCGGGCTCTTCTCCAGGCATGTGAGTCTCCCCTCTCCTCAACCGCCAGGGGAGAAAGCGCCCCGGGAGCCCCCGGGACCTCCGGCCCGCGTCTCCTCTCAGCCCCCAGAGAGGGACGGCAGGCCGGCCGGGACAGTCCCGCGGCTCCTCCTGGGCGGCTCTCCCTGGGTTTTGGGATCTCTGTGGTGTTCCGGAGGGGCCAGCCTGGGCCCGGGCTCCCGCGCCCGAGTTCAGCAGTTCAGTGCTTGATTTATGCCTCTGAGGAAGCCGGGAAATTGAAGCGTCCCCGGCCTCCTCTGGGGAAGGAAAACAAACATGCTTCTGCGAGTCATCTCCCGCCGCTGAGTCCCGCCTCGGGAAGGGATGGCAGCGCGGGCGCAAATGCCACGCGCCCGGCTGGCGCGGCTGAAGGTCACCTGTCACTCACCAGCCTCGGGATTGCCTTGGCGCCTGATCAGCGGCTTCGGCCGCTCCGAGCCCCCACCCAGGCTGCAGCCACAAAACCCGCCACGCCCCAAAGACAGTCGTGGAGGAAGAGGAGCCGGAGGGGAGAGGACCAGGCCGGGCGGGCAGGTTCCTGGCTCGGCGGGTGACAGAGTTGGGGGGACGGGGTCAGCCAACCCGACCCCCTGTCTCCATGGGAAAACCAGACGGAGGTGCTCGGGAAACATGGTTCTTTTGGGTGGGGGGCAAAGGGTCCCTCATCAGTGCTCAGGAGACCACCTCTCAGCCTAAGGAGAGGCTGTCTGTTCAATGCAAGGACCCAAGGGGCTCGGGCTCTTGTCCTGGGGTGCCCGGAGACCAGGGGATGTGCAGGTGAGCCTTTGCCCTGCAGGCAGCCCACCCAGGTTTCAGGGACAGCCACGCGGGGGAGGACGGGACGTTCTCAACTGTGAGCGGGGGAAACCCGGGGGATTTCAGGTCCATTTGCTGCCTGGCTTTCATCAGCGTGTTCCGAATCCTCCGAGGGGCCCAGCGGGGCACCAGGGCTCAACCACCCGCCTTTCCAAACCTGGAGCTGGCGTTCCGGAGAGTCCAGCTCCAGGCACCCACCAAGGGCCCAGTGACCGCCCCCAGGCCAAGGGCGCCTCTGCGTGTGGTGGGACTGACCCTTCTCATCTGTGTTTGGGGGCCACGCCACACCTGGTCACCCCTGGTGATGCTGGGGGCAGGGAGGGGCCTACCCAGGTGTGGGCGGGCAGCGAGGGGTCCCTGCCCACAGGATCCACAAACCCCCAAGGCTGTGCGCTCACCCGCCCCCCGGGACTCTGAGGAAGGAGCCCAGGTCTCTAGTCAGCACAGGCCTCCAGTCTCCGGCTGCCCTGTGTCCCTCTGCCCAGGAAAGCCGTCCGGCCGTGCACCAGCCACGCTCTCTGGCGAGGGGCTGCATTCCTGACTGGGCCGCCCTCCAGCCAGCCGGGCACGGCCACGCACACGCAGTGTCACTGGAGGCTCCCAGGAGAGGTGGCCACTGGCCAACACGATCGACTCAGTGGGGCCCCGGGAGAGGAGGCGCCTCCAAACCCGCCTCGCCAGACCCTCTGGCACGAGCAACAGGAAGAATGAAACACCCGTAGCCACTGGCAGGGAAATAACACTGGGCGTCCCGTCCACTTCAGCTCTCAGTCACCGGGGGTGGGAACGTGACCACTCAGGGGTCAGGGGCCCGCAGTCCTGTCACCAGCGCGGCCCGTCCAGGCCCTGGGAGCACCTTTAGGGCCCTCGGCCCCAGCTGCTAGATGTGGTTGGCTGTTGTATGTGGGGGTCCCAAGAGGAGCTTGGGGGTCCAGGGCCCACTGGGCTCACCTGGTCGTGCTTCTGGGGTCTTGTGGTGACGGAGCGCAGGGAGGTCGCTTAGTCTGTGGGCACGAGGTTGGTGGCCGGGCAGAGGCGGCTCTGGGAAGGGCTGGGCAGCGTGGCCCGGGGCAGCCTCAAATGGCACCCAGAATCCTGCCGGTGAGGGGGAAGGCAGCCCCACACGGGGGCCGTAGAAGTCCCTCGCCATTTCCCTTTCTGGGCTTCCTCACCATTTGGGGGTCGCTCCTGCGTCCTGGGCCCCCGTTGTCTGAAACTAGTCAGTCCACATAACAGCCCTGACCAGCTGCCCCCCGAGCCCGTGTGGGTCGCCTCTGCGTGTCCACACCAGCAGCGGGATCCGACCCACCTGCCCACGGCACACAGCCTGACAAGGGGTCCTGGCTGTCGGGAAGGAAAGGGGGCAGAGGTGCCCAGCCCACAGGAAGCTCTGGTCAGCTCCGATTTGGCATTATCTCAACCACTGGAGACCTGTTTTTGGCTTGTTTTCGTCCTCGGAGTCACACCCTGCGGTGCTCAGGGATCATTCCTGGAGGTGCTTGGGGGACGCTATGGGATGCCAGGGATCGAACCCGGGTCAGCTGCGTGCAAAGCAGGCACCTCCCACTGTGCCATTGCCGGCCCCTGGGCTTGGCTTGTAATCTGTGGGTTCAGCCCTTGGTTGTCAGGAGCAGCCCCCGTGTCCGTGAATGCCATCCCTACACTCGCCCCCCCCCCCCAGAGAAAGGAGCAGAGACAGCAGGACTGGGAGGGAAACTGAGGCCGAGAAAAGGTGAGCAGGACGGGCTCCCTCCCCAGCACTGCAGGGCGCGGCCCCCCAAGAAGTAGCATGAAACAGGAAACTGAGGTTACTGAGCAGGGGGCCAGCAAGGCTGGGCCTTGGGGACTGGGAAGAATGGGTCAGGGGCAGCTGAGTCACTGACACGACCCCCAGGCCCCCGCGGACCCACTCCCAAGAGGACCCCCGGCGGTGAAGGAGACCCAGGAGCCTGGGGCCCGTGGGCAGGGGGTCCTGCTGACCGGCCCAGCCCAAGGTGCGGCCGAGTGCGCACGCGCCCCCACGTGTCAGGCTGGCGGCGCCAGGCGGGGTCGGCGGGTTCTATTAGCTCAATTAATGAGGAGTGAGGAAAGGCTAACAGGCTGGCTGGCCGGCGGCTCGCCCGGCGCTGCAGTAATGGAGTTATTAACCTCCGGCGGCGCCCGGCCCGCGGCTGAGCCCGGCTCCATTTCCTGGTTCAGGCCTCCATTAATGGGCTGTTTATTAACCCTAATCCACGGAGGATCAGGCGGGGAAGCCGCGCTTTCGGGAGGACCACGCGGAAATGAGAGCCAGCGGGCGCGGGAGAGCCTCCCCTTTGCATTTTAATTCTCCTCTGGTCCGTGGTTTCCACACCCCAGACACGGCCGACCCCTGCCAGGTGCCCGGGAAACGGCCGGCGTGGCATCACACGGATCTGGACGGAGCCACTGCCCACCCTCGGCCACTCCCTGCTTTCACCAACAGGAGCTGGACACATCACCCATCGGCTCTGCCCAGGACCAGGTGGGCACTTGGCAGCCGGCAGGCTCGGGGCCAGTCCAGCCAGCGGGCGCATCCTCTCCTTCCCTGTCCCTGTTACAATGGACGGACAGTCACCCTCCCCGAGAGAACCGGCTGCCTAGCAGGCTCGAGGTCCCGGGTTTGAGTCCCAGCCCCGCTGCCTGCGCCTCTCCAGGCCGCCGGGTCCTGAGGGGAGAGAAACCGGCAGGGCTGCAGCGAAGGGACGATCACAGTGGACAGAGGCGTCACGGTCACCCCCTCAGAGTCAGGGCCGCCCCACCTGCCCACTCCTCAGTGTCACAGACCTGCAGGGTCTGAGCGAGTCCCAGGAGGGAGGGGCGGGTCAGCAGAGGCAGCCCAGTGGGGACCCCCGGGGACCCCTACCTCCTGCAGGCTCACCTGCACCTGCACATATACACACACCCCATACGCACACATGCACTCACATGCACTCAAAACCATGCACACACATTTACACACTGCATAGGCACACACGCACACACAACCGTGCACCACACACATGCACACACATCCATACGCACACACGCGCTCACAACCAGGCACGCACGCACACACACGCATATGTACCACATGCACACATGTGCACAAAATACATGCACACATCCATCCATACGCACGCACACACTCACAACCGTGCACTCTTACACACACGCATATACACACATGCACACATACACCCGCACAGAGTTCTCTCCAGGTTTACTCTGCCACGGCCAGTGCAGGGGTGACGCCCGTGTCACAGCAGGGAAGACTGAGGTGAAAGGCCGCCTCCTGCCAGGGCCAGCGAGTGGGCAGTGCTGAAGGCCGCAGGACCCCCGCATGGCCAGACAGGAGCGCACAAGCCTGAACTGAGCAGAACATGGGGCCGCCAGTGGGAGGGCAGGGCAGGTGGTCCCAGGCCCATCACCAGAATCCGCTGCCCTCACCCCACCTGGGCCAGCCGCACCCTGCGACCCTGCCCAGCAGAGGGGCCGCCAGGGCCGCCAGGGCTGCCTGAGGGCCCAGGACCACTTACCTGGCAGCGATGGGGGTGCCCAGCCCTGAGACACAGTGCGGGGGGTGGGGGAGCCCCTCCCTCCTCTGCTGTGCGGCTCCAGGGGATGGACCTTCACTCAGAGACACGAGCACATGGCTGGCTAGAAAGGCCACGTGCGGACCTGTGCACCACAGTGCCAGGCCGACAGCCTGGAGGCGGCGACCGGGTGTCAGGACAGGGCTGACCAAGGGGTAGAACCATAGGGCCAAGGAGAGGGGAACGGCTGTAGGGCACCGGCTTTACATGCAGCTGACCCGGGTGCGATCCCAGCACCCCATAGGGTCCCCCAAGTACTGCCAGGAGTCAGCCCTGAGCACGGCTGGGTGTGCCCCACAAACCCAGACCAAGTCATGGTTACTAGGCCATACCGCGGAGCTCTAGGAAAGAACGCGGTCAGCCAGCCGCCACAACGCGGCCTCAGCCAGGATGGGAGGGACCCCTGAGGGACCCCGGGAGTGGAGGCAGTGGTGGTAGGAGCAGGCTCAGGGTGATCCCTCAGGGGTGGATGACAAAAGGCCCAGGGCTCCACAGCCAACAGCAATGATCCTCACCGCACGGGTGTGTGTGTGTGTGTGTGTGTGTGTGTGTGTGTGTGTGTGTGTCTGTGTGTGTGTCTGTGTGTGTGTCTGTGTGTCTGTGTGTGTGAAGGAGACAGTGGACAGGCGGGGAGGGCGCTGACCCTGCATGTGGCCCACCCAGGCTCCATCCGCAGCATCGGACAGGGTCCTCAAGCCTGAGTGAGAGAGAGGGGCAAGCCCTGAGGATCGCTGAGCGGGGCCCAGACAAGCCGAACCGATAAAAATAACACATTTAAAATCAACACCAAGGGGCTGGAGCGATAGCACAGCAGGTAGGTGTTTGCCTTGCACGCGGCCGACCCGGGTTCGATTCCCAGCATCCCATATGGTCCTCTGAGCACCGCCAGGAGTAATTCCTGAGTGCAGAGCCAGGAGCAACCCCTGAGAATTGCCGGGTGTGACCCAAAAAGCAATAAACAAATAAATAAATAAAATCAACACCAAGAGCACACTCCGCTCGCGCTCCTGGGTCTGGGTCTGGGAGGCACCTGGTGCTCCCAGGCCGCGGGCCACGTCCTGGCCGGGGACACTCAAGCCCTCGCACTTACACTGTGCAGCCGCCAAGCGGGTCCCCAAGGGATGGGGCGTCCAGAGCCCCGAGGGAGGGTGCGGGTGGGCGGGCCTCCTTCCAGGGAAGAGTCCAGGAAGGAGGGGAAGGGGACCTGGACCCGGGCGCCGCCCCCTGCACGCTGGCCCACACAGCCTCCCTCTGGGGGCAAACATTAATTTTAGACGAGAGCCGTGTGCCACCCGCGCACCGCGCGATGAATTATTTTCCAGACGGCGGCCCAGAAGGGGCTGGGCGGCCGCCGGTCCTTTGTGTCTGCTGCTGCCTCCCCGCCCGCACCCACACCCTTCTTACTATTATTACTACGTTTTAACAAACTTTATGGCCCATTTTATTTGTTCTCGAATAACTTTTACTCCACCTTCCCGACACATCAATCACTGGGCTGGTTGCCTCCCGGAGTGATGCGGCGACGGGGGTCGGTGTGGCTCCGCGGAACGCAATTTAGAGCTCTGTGCCCGCCCCGGCAGGAGCCAGGCAAACACCACGCTGGAGCATTCCCCATTTATTAGCTCCGAGAAGAGATTTATATTTGACCAGGAGACAATAACTTTGCTTTCTGATAAGTCAGAGGGTCTATTTCTGGCTCCAATACCCAGAGAAACCTGCCCTTCCCAGGAACTCTATTTACTCGTGCGAATATATTTTAATAATAAAATTGATATATATGTAAATTTATTTTAATCTAATTTCATCGAACCCTCCCGAACAAGAAAAAAGGAAATAATAAAAAAAGAAGAACTCTTTGTGGAGGGTTTCGGGCTGAGTTATAGATTTGTGTCTCGCACACCCACGTTGATTTCTCAGCCATAATTCTGTCAGGATTTCCTCCAGGCGTCGAGAACAGCACCCCGCGGCTCAGCCGCTTTCTGACTGGCCTCGCCCAGCTCAGAACCTCGGCTCTGATGCCCGCCCCCGCAGCAGGGCGTGGGGTGAACTGCAGGACAGTTCGCTCTTCCTTAGCTGATTTGGGGACTCGAAGGTAGATTGTTAGAATTGCTTTCTGAGTCAATCATTAAAAGGCTTAACTGGGTACTGGAGCAATAGCACAGTGGGCAGGGCGTTTGCCTTGCACACGGCCAACCTGGGTTCGAGTCCCAGCATCCCATATGGTCCCCCAAGCACCGCCAGGAGTAATTCCTGAGTGAGGAGCCAGGATTAACCCCTGTGCATGGCCATGTGTGACCCAAAAAGCCAAAAAAAAAAAAAAGGCTTAACTGACTGCGAAGGGGATGGGCTGGGAAAGGAATCGCTCCCAGGGGGGCGGAGACTCACCCACTTTTCTCAACCCTCGGGTCAAGAGACTAACTCAGCTACTGACAGAATCTGCTTTGTTTGTTTTTGCTCTTGGGTCCCACCCAGCAATGCTCAGGGATCACTCCTGGCGGGGCTCAGGGACCATACGGGGTGCTGGGGATAGAACCCAGGCCACGCACGCGTGAGGCAAACACCTGCCCTGCTGGCCTGTGGCTCCAGCCCCTGGCAGGGTCCGGAGAGGCAGGTTTCGAGGTGTGGTGAGTGGAGAAGGGTTTCCTTGCAGGCCTGCCTGAACCAAAGGCTTCCGGAATATTCTCTCCTGCGTGCTTGGCCGCCCCGTGCTGCCCTCCCACTGGTCAGGGTTGGGGCTCGGAAGACCAATGCTGGCTCCTGTCCAGCCCGGGGGCGCTTCCCACCACCCCTGAAGGCTCCTCGGGACGAGCACTGGAGGTGGCCCCGCACCCACCCACCCACACACACACACATCGCTCGCATTGGCATAAATAGAGGACAGCCTCATGGCACCTTGACCCCCACACTCAGGACCCGGGCACATGGAGGCGTGGGGAGTGACGGGAGGTCTTGCCCCCTGCCCCGTCACCAGGGGGCGCTCTCCCGCCTGAAGCAGAGCCTAGTGTGGACCCCTGTGGTTCCCCATCTGACCTAAGCCCAGGACCTTGACACCCAGAACCATTTCTGCCTCCGCCAGAGGCCTGACCCCGGGAAGTGCACCAGGAAGTGCACCCCAAACCCCGCACAGTCCCGCAGGTTCAGCTGCGCGAGAGGCCACCCAGGTTGGTCTGCCCTGTGATGCCGGTTTATAGGTAAAGGTAAAGGTAAAGGCCCTCCCGTTGATCAACGATTTGCTCGAGCGGGCTCAGTAACGTCTCCATTGGAGACTTTGTTGTTACTGTGTCTGGCATATCCAATACTCTCGGTAGCTTGCCGGACTCTCCGAGAGGGGCGGAGGAATCGAACTCGGGTCGGCCATGTGAAATTATTTTAAGTATGGATGTTGTTGGGGCTGGAGCGATAGCACAGCAGGTAGGGTGGTGGCCTTGCACCTGGCCAATCTGGGTTCGATTCCCTGCATTCCATATGGTCCCCCAAGCACTGCCGGGAGACATTTCTGAGTGCAGAGCCAGGAGTAACACCTGTGCATCATGGGGTGCGACCCAAAAAGCAATAGTAAATAAATATGGTGGAAGTTTATTTATTTATTTTTAATTGCATTCCCTGAGTTGGTTACAAAGCTCTCATGATTGAGTTTTCAGTCATATAATGATCGGGGAGTCGTCCCTCCACCAGTGTGCATTTTCCATCACGGAGGAGCCGTTACTGGGGCCCGCTCGAGGCAATCGATGAACAACAGGATGACAGTGATACAGATACAGGGATGTCCCCAGTATTCCCCCACCTCCACCCTCCCCCTGCCTTTGTGGCAGTTTCCGTCATACTCCCTCTCTGCTTTTGGGCACTGTGGTTTGCAGTGTCAGTACTGATAGGCTATCATGTTTGGTCCTTTATCTACTTTCAGCACATACCTCCCACCCCAACCATCCGGTGATGCTCATGGGTTACTCCTGGCTCTGCACTCAGGAATTACTCCTGGCGGTGCTTGGGGGACCACGTGGGATGCCGGGGCTCGAACCCGAGTGGGACACATGCAAGGCAAACGCCTTACCTGCTGTGCTATCGCTCCAGCCCCTTGAGGTGTTTTCTGACTCAGCCTTTTTCCTCAAACCAGATTTTCTCCAGCCCCTTGAGGTGTTTTCTGACTCAGCCTTTTTCCTCAAACCAGATTTGAAAGGTTGGAGAAATTTTTAAGATTTGCTACTAGCAACCTAAGGCCGGAGTGATAGTGTAGCGCATAGGGTGTCTGCCTTGCATGCAGCCGACCCAGGTTCAATTTCAATTTCCGAGGCAAGCTACCAAGAGTATCTGGCCCTCACAGCAGAGCCTGGCAAGCTACCAGTGATGTGTTCGATATGCCAAAAGCAGTAACAATGAGTCTCACAATGAAGATGTTTCTGGTGCCCACTCGAGCAAATCGATGAACAATCAGAGGACAGTGCTAGACTAGCAACCTAACCCCGGAAAAAGGAAGCCTTATTGGTCCCAGTTGCAACAGTGTGGCCAGAAGAACGTTTGGGTTTCTTGTTCAGAGGATTGGTACTTAGGGGTGCGAATTGATGGGTTTGTGGTTGAAAACACAGGACCACCCTTTGTTTAAAAAATATTTTTGTTTGTGCTGGAAAGATAGCTGAGTGGGGAGGGCATTTGCCTTACACGGGCCAGCCCAGATTTGGTCCTTGTATCCCTATAATAAGGACCCAGGACCCCACCAGGAGTGATCCCTAAATATCCCGATGTGGTCACTGTTACTGTCCTCCCTCCCGTTGTTCATCGATTTGCTCGAGCAGGCACCAGTAACATCTCCATTGGAAGACTTGTTACTGTTTTGGGCATCTCGAATACGGGGAGCTTGCCAGGCTCTGTTGTGCCAGTGGGATACTCTCAGTAGCTTGCCGGGCTCTCCGAGGTGGTACCAAAAACATTTTTTTTTTTCAGAGACAATACCCAACTCTGCTACGGAGTGGAGAAACCAGAAAGTGCTGAAACTGTGTGGTAAAGGGGCAAACCCCAGGTTCAGCATGGGATGCCTAAGTTCAATCTTCCAGCCCCAGAAAATTGGTTTTAAAAGGCCTTTTTTTTTGGGTTCACACCCAGCGATGCCCAGGGTTTACTCCTGGCTCTGCATTGCTGGCAGTGTTAGGGTGACCGTAGGGGATGCCAGGGATTGAACTCGGGTTGGCTGCATGCAAGACAAGTGCTGTACCCACTGTACTATCACTCTGCCCCTGGAATAGAAACCCTTAGTTCAATTTCAGCATTCTCAGCCCTTGAGCACTTAGAAGTAGAGATTTGGGTTTTGTTTTGTTTTGCAGGGGTCAGATTTTATGCTCAGAGGCTATGGGAATGGGAACACGCAGCACCCAGGGAAGAGGCATGTGTGTTTATTTTTAGACCCACTGCCACTGGTGCTGAGGGGTTGCTCCTGACTCTGCTCATTTGTTGCTTCTGGAGGTGCTGAGGCTAGAACCCAGGGCTCCTAACGGGCAGAACATGAATGCATTCTAGCTCTTTGAGCTGTCGCCTCAATCCTACAGGAAAGACGTTTGAAAATTATTATTGAGGAGAGGGTTTGAGCAGTTCAGCCCATTTATCTCCTAACAGAATTAAGGTAGAGAATATGCTGAAAGATTACTTCTGGGGGTCAGAGCGATAATAAAGCCGGTCAGTCATTTGAACCTGGGTTCAATCCCTGGCAACCCAGACGGTCACCTGAGCCTGCTAGGAATGACTCCCGATTGCAGAGCCAGGAGTAAGCCCTGAGCATTGCCAGGTGTGGCATAAAAACAAAACCAAAAAATTTACTTCTAGAAAAGTTCCACAGTAGATCATTTTTTTTTTTTGT
Source organism: Sorex palustris (assembly GCA_028565675.1). Taxonomy (NCBI): domain Eukaryota; kingdom Metazoa; phylum Chordata; class Mammalia; order Eulipotyphla; family Soricidae; genus Sorex; species Sorex palustris. The sequence continues at coordinate 624 of JAOXYA010497224.1, read as the reverse complement.
CTTTGAGCCACACCAAAGCTGCTCAGGGGGTGCTCATTCCTGGTGGTGCTTGAGGACCCCGTGTTATGATCAAACCTGGACTTCCCTTGGGCTGGAGCCCTAGTATAGCGGGTAGGGTGCTTGCCATACATGTGGCCAACGTGGCTTCGTACCCCATATGGTGCCCCAAACCTAACAGGAATGATCCCTGAATGCAGACCCAGGAGTAAGCCTTGAACACCACTGGGTGCAGCCCCCAAACCAAAAAGTAAAATAAATTAGAAACTTGGGACTTCCCACATGCAAAGTATATGAACTTTGAAATATCAATCCCCTACTTGATAATTTTTACACTATTTTACTTCGAACAAGGATACACACCTATAGAAAAGATCAAAACTCTGCATTTACCCAAAAATATGGTAAATATGAGTCACAGTGATACTACAACAGGTAGGGTGCTTGCCTTGCATGTAGCTAACCTGGGTTTGATCCCCAGCATCCCATATGGTCTCCTGAGTACCAGGGGTATTCAGGGGGTATTTCCTGAGTGTACCAGGGGTACTCAGTGTATTTCCAGGAGTAATTCCTGAGTGCAGAGCCAGGATTAACCCCTGAGCACTCCAGGTATGATCCCCCCAATTT
>JAOXYA010497219.1:0-14845 GCA_028565675.1 Sorex palustris | reverse complement strand
TTTTCCAAGGAATCCTCAGAGATTTCTGAGTTAAACTGTGGTTTCTGAAGGATTTTTGTTATTTGATTCATTTGCAATAGAGACCAAATCTTTTCTCTGGAATGTTGCTGTATTAGCTTCTAAAACATTACTCTTTCTACCTCAGATGAACTTTTCTTACATTTGTGATCCCAGTACTTAAAAGGCAATGATCTGAGACTTACTTTGAACCAATAGAAGAGGTTATAAATAGTTTTGTTTTCTTTCTAATTGTTTGGTATGTATCTTATTTTTATGTATAGCATAATTTATGCTAGGGCATAATTGCATTTTAACTCATATAGTAAGGTTGGAAGTGGATTAGCTAGCTCGGAATCACCTGAGTTCATTATTAGTAGTGAAGTCAATGAGTATTTCAAAATTAAGTTGACTAATATCTATGTTTTGGTCTTCACTGCATGAAAATTAAAGAATAAGAGCAAAGCACGAACAATATTTATATAATCCTCAAAGAATATTATTTGACTTTGATTATATTTGAATCATTCATGTCTGATTTTTCTAATTTAACTTGCTTTTTAAAATTTTGTTTCCATTTATTCATTTTGGAGGGCTTCTAGGGTCACACCCAGCAATGTTCAGGGGTTACTCTGGCTTTGCACTCTCAGGGGATCATATGGAATGCTGGTGATCAAACCTAACTTGTCCACATGCAAGGCAAACACCGTACCCATTATATATCACTCTGGTTCCAGATTTAATTTGTTTTAGAATGAGTTGTCAGCTATATTAAAGACATTTACTAGACACTACTCTAGAGGGAAAAGTATGCTTTAGAAAAAATATGCATAAAATTCTCTACAGAATATAAGTGAAAAGTAAATAACATGAAAAGTAATAAAATAATTTAAAGAGAAAGTTTGAACCTTTTGTGACTCAAAAAAGTAAGTTTATTGAAGCAAGCCCATCATATACTTCAGAATTTACTATATAGACAAGAAATCACTCTAAGAAGCCTTTATGGGAACAAAGATATGAAGCACCCTGAAATGTAGAATAAGGAGCTCCAATTCTAAAGTTTTAACATTTTTCTCTCCAATAAATTTATCTTATTAATGCAACCTAACACTTTGCAAGACTAGCAACCCAACTCCAGTAAAAGGTAGCAGGAAAGGTCTAATGTTTCTTTGAGATTTAGTAGATAGGGGAGAAGTCTTCACACCCAAGAGCCTGAAGGAAGTTACTCCTTTCCCTGATTTTCAGGTACCTGCTAAGAAACTGACTTGTGATCATTTTCCAGAACAAAATTCATTTTCCCAAGACAGGGAACTAACATTGAAACTAGTGATGGGTCAGAGGGGTAGAATTCTAAAACAAACTCCTCTAAAGGACATTGAACTTTCAAATGTTTATAAAGCTCATGTATCTCTCCTCCCTGTATCTGGTTTCATCCTTCTACCTATCCTTAATGACTTTTCCTAGCTCATCTAGCTCATTAATCAGAAAGGTTAGATTCTGCTTTAAGTGGGTAAGACAAGGTTGTAAATCCTTCAAGATTACAATCAAACATACATGGAAAAGCAACTTCTAACACTGATCTTTCTAAATTCCTTTCTTAATAAAAAGACGATTTAGAGAGATGCATATATACAAGATAGTTTATTTTTTCCCCAGCCAGGTAGCCTCAATCCAGTTTAAGTACATAAAGTATATTTTTCTGTCTGGATGATTTAGGTAGTACTTTATATATCATATCAGAGTTCGGCTTTTCTACTATTAGAAGACAATTGAGATTATGGGAGGAGGGTAGTTAGATGATTTCATACCAGTAATCGTATTCTGTTAGTTGGATTCTTTGGCAAGCAGAAGCTCAATGAGTTCAAGGTATTTACTACCTGTAAGGTCTTTGAAAACTAAAACAGTTTTAGTTTAGGATGAATCTGGAAACATCTTCAGAGAACAGGTATGGTACTTTCAGAAATGGAAGAAAACAGAATTGGGCAGTCCTGAGAATGTACTTTTGGCAAAAGTTCTGCCAATCTGACAAGATCTCAAAGAGAGACTGATTGTTAGACAGATCTTATGTTGGACAAAAATTAATTTAAATGCCTGTTCTCATCAATCTATTTCAGGGGCTTTTAGCAGAAGCATCTCTTATCCCAAATATTGAGCAAAAAAAAAAAGCTGTTAGCTGTCAGTTTCCTGCACTATCTGCAATGTAGTGGAGAGTTTATACTTTGACGGCAGAATGATGTAAATCTGTAGCAACCCGGGCTTCATTAGAATTTTGCCTTTTTATTGACTTCAGTTTTAGGCCTCAGCTGTTTGCTCAAATGACAGATGATATTGCTGAGGGGCAACTGATGGCAATCCTAGAAAGCCCATTCCTTTCTCTTAATGATTTTGGCACAACTTGGAATCTTTTCTGACATGACCAGGACTCATAGATCTTTCCTGGAAACTTGGCTGCACTTTGACATTTAGTATTTTCTATCAGTCCCTGTCAATATCTCCAGAGAGCTAGTTCTTAAGGCATTTTTACATGCCCTTATGGAAGCCCCATGGGAACCCTAAATATATTATTTATAATTGAAAGTCATGTCAAGTTTGAGTCTTACTTTTCAAGTATAAGCATGTCCCAAACATTGCGTGAGACTTTTATATTAAAAACAAATAAATAAAGGAAAAGAACACCATAAACCTTTCACCCTCTGGTTCCTGAAAAAAAACAAAACCAAATTGTTTATTGATCCAATATTCACATGTAACTGGATGTCCTCTATTTGTGTTTGATAAATCTAGCAATCCTTAAAGAGTAGTTCTACATAAACCAGTTCAGATTCTCCCCTTTCCTGCTTATAGTGAGTCATCCTATTTGGAACAACTCTGTCCCAGCTGATGAGAGAAAAAGCCTTCCAGTGACAGCTTTCTAATGTCCAAGCAAGCAACAGCTCCCCTTCCCTTTGTTGACATGAATCCAAATCCATCTAACACCTATTTTCTCACAGATCCTTTTTTTTTTTTAAGCTTTCCCAGGTGATACTCAGGAGGTCTAGGAGGAGCTCCAAGGGAATACTCTGCCAGCCAAGCTGGTGGTAAAATACAAGAACCAGAGGACACGGTGTTGCTCAGACTTGGCCAGCCCAGCAGTGCTCAGGGACTGCCAGGACCACATTCATCGGTGCTCAGAAAGCTCCTAACCACAGTGGGTTATGCTCTGGGGACCATGCAATGCCAGTTTGGCTGCATAAACTTCATGCGACTTAACTCCTGCTGCCTCTCTAGCCAAGAAGCAGGCTTTCTGCATCCTATAGAAACTCAATTCATAGTTTTTTTTGAGAAATCTCCTTAGTATTTTCCAAAGAGGTTGAATCAGTTGATGCTCCCAATAGGGTTCCTTTTAACCTACATTGGTACCACCAGTACTACTTATCTTTGTTTTATGTGTGTGCATCTAATTGGTGCTATCTCCTCACATTGTTGTTTTAATTTTCATAGGAAAATAACTGAACCTTCTCAAGAACCTTTATTAAGAACAGTTCCATATGGAAACAAGTGCTGAGTTAATGGCTATCAAATGTTAATCTAATTGCACCATTTCGCAAAATTCAGGGCAAGGAGAAAAATGGGGGTAAGGGATAATGGAATGGGGTGAAAGGATATTGACCCTCTGCTGATGGGGGTGATGAAAAAGCAAAGTGAGAATTTAAAAAAAAACTAATGAAAAATTATTATCAACCTCATTATTTTAATAAAAATAACTGAAAGACAACACTTAACTTGATAAATAATTTAAAATAAATTAAATAAAATTTAAAAAGCTAACATTTACTATTGCGTGTCAGTCAAAAATCTTTATGTTGTAGTTCATTTTTCTCAAGAAATCCATTATTTGTTAATGAGTAAAAGAAGGAAAATCATAAGTGACACAAATCTGTTTTTTTTTAATTTGTTCTTTAACCATACCTAGAAGTGTTCAGAGGTTGCTTCTTCTTCGGTACTTGTAGAAACTCATGTGGTGTTTGGAATGGAAACTCCTGCATGCCATACACACTTAGTCCTTTGACTTATATCTGCAGCCACAAATCATTTTTTTCTTTAAGTATGCTCTTTGTTCGTTAGCTGTGAGCCACACCAGTGATGCTCAGGATTTACTCCTGGCTCTGAGCTCAAGGGTCACTCCTGGCAGAGCTCAATGGACTCAATGGGGAGTCATTTGGAAGACTGGGAATCAAGCATCAACCACATGTAAGGCAAGGCTCCTTGCTCACTGTACTATCTCTCCAACCTTTGAAAAAGAAATTTATTCTCATTTTTGTAGCTCTGGAGAAAAGTCAGACCTGATATGTTTCATGGAAGGCTGTGGTGCAGTTACTTTGAAGCCAGACAAAAATGTCAATCCCAATGAAATGTCTGTAGCTCACTTGTGTTCCTCAAACCTCAGTGTTTTCATATGTAAAATGTGACTGGGACTAGTGGGGTAGGGGGAGGATCTTTCATCTCAAAGTCTAAGGAAGTGAGAGCATGCAAATGCAGTGAATATGCAAATAATACTGTAGCACTGTAGCACTATCCTCCCTTTGTTCATCCATTTGCTGTAGCGGGCACCAGTAAAGTCTCCATTGTGAGACTTGTTGTTACTGTTTTTGGCATATCAAATACGCCACGGGGATCTTGCCAGGCTCTGCTGTGCGGGTGGGATACTCTCAGTAGCTTGCCGGGCTCTCTGAGAGGGATGGAGGAATCAAATCTGGGTCTGCTACATGCAAGGCAAATGCTCTACCCTTTGTGCTATCTCTCCAGTACTATAATAAAAGAAGGAAATAATACTGCAAATCATACAGGGCAATTTATGTCCTTTTTTCACTTCAACAAAACTAAAGTGCGTTCATGTTTCTGTGTGTGTCTGTGTATGTACTGGGGCAGAAAATTGGAGGAGCTAGGAACATTAGAAGAAAAAACATAATTAAATGTGCTGCATTTGCCTTGTGCTACTGAGAGTATCTTGCCCACACGGCAAAGCCTGACAAGCTCCACATGATGTATTCGATATGCCAAACACAGTAAAAACAAGTCTCACAATGGAGATGTTACTGGGCCTGCTCCAGCAAATTGATGAACAGTGGGATGACAGTGCTACAGTGCTTTCTTTCTCTATGAATAATGTTAAGTCTCCTTAATCATCTAAAAAAGGAGCTTTTATTTGCCATCAGTAAGTCCCTTAAGTTCTTTTGCATTATCTACATTCTTGGGGCTCAAGAGAACTTAAGAAAAATCAGGGAACTGGAGCAATGGTTCAGCAGGTAGGGTGTTTGCCTTGCACACAGCTGACCCAGATTTGATCCCCAGCATCTCATATAGTCCCCCAGTGCTGCCAGGAGTGATCCCTGAGAGCAGAGCCAGGATTAACTCCTGAGCATAGCTGGGTGTGACCCAAATAGCAATATATATATATATATATATATATATATATATATATATGTAGTTTCAGACATATATGACACACCTACATATGTTACTATACATGTGGATTGCTATCTCTTTTCTGGTCCTCTTAGTGTAATTATTAGTACCTGGATACTATTACCATCAGAAAGGGAAAAGACAGGATGGGTAAAAATATGATGGCTCTTAAACTTTTGCTGTACTGTCCATGAATTCTCTACCCCCATTATCTCTTAGGCTTCTTAGACTCACTGCTTAAACTGTGAATTCAGAGATTGAAGTCACCCTTTTCTCTGCAACTCCCTGCACACACTTATATCTTGCATCATTGGGAACCTGGAGGACTCTTTGTTCTTCTGGGTGGGTGGGCTCCTTGGAGGTCATTAAGTCTTAATGACCTTTGCTTCCAGCAGAGAGCTTGCTCTGCCTGGCTGTCAGGCCAGGACACTTCACCTCACTTCCCATCTGCAGTCCTGCTTTGTGAGTGCGGCAGTGCTGCTCCCTGCATTACTTGAAAGGGAAAGAATGACGAAAAGCACTTGCAAGCACACACACTTCAGTCTGCTCCACACCAGGGCGATACCTCACGCAAGTGCTGACTGGACATATTACTCGTCCTTTCAGAACTGGTATGGAAACCACATTCGCTACTTCTGGATGTCATTAAAGGATTGATTTTCATGGAGAAAAGGCATATTTCTTCAGTAACTGCCAGTTAGAAACCGGGTAAAGACAATAAAAACAAAAGTCTTTCAATTATCTAAGAAAGCTCTGATTCAGTGGAAAGAATACTGGGACTGCAATTCAAGAAGACTCGTTGTGAGTCTGAAATATCATACAGAGGGCACATGCCTTGCATATGACTGACCCAGTTTCATCCCTGTCACCACAAATGGTTTCCTGAAGAAGAGTGATCCCTGAACACAGAGCCAGGAGAAAGCCCTGAGCACAGTGGGGGTATGATCCCCAAGCTAAAAATACAAAAGTCAATAAATATATCAAATATAAAAATAAATAAAAATTAAAAAGCTGGTTTTGCACCCTAAATCTGGCCAGAGAGAGTATGTGGCCTCTCTCTTTCCTCCTCTACAGTAATATCTCCATCCAGAGCAGACTCGGTGAGAATATGTGTGAATGCTTATTAGATAATATGTCACTTTCCACACTCCATACTATGTATTTTACATTCTAGAGATAAGAATTTCTCCATGTTCTACTCTCAAAAACACTGTGAGCAGCTAGTTTTTCCTTGCTTCATTTAGAAGCAAAGTGATGTCTGCATCATAATGAAAACTCAATGAGAATATATGTGATATAACTTTGTAGACTAAAAAGCACATGTTATATATATAACATGTTAATATGTATATTTGTATGCGGATTTTTATGTAATATATCACATATTACTATTCATTGTGTTATACATGATCTGTTAAACAGTAATGTAATTGCTATAAAACATTACAATTACAAATATATAATACAATTTATAATATGTGGTATACTGAATCATTTATGACCTATTGCTTTTTTTTTTTTTTTGCTTTTTGGGTCATACCTAGTGATGCTCAGGGGTTACTCCTGGCTCATGCACTCAGGAATTACTCCTGGCGGTGCTCGGGGGACCATATGGGATGCTGGGAATTGAACCCGGGTTGGCCATGTTGGCTGCGTGCAAGGCAAACTCCCTACCCGCTATGTTATCGCTCTAGCCCCTTATTTTACAGTTTTGCATATCTTATATTCCATCTTTGGATAAATGTAAGACAGATTTTCACATGTCAGAAAATTCAGTTTGTCATGGTACCTTGTTTTGGTATTTATAAGAAAATTTATAAGAAAATTTTACTTAGTAGTTGGAAGATAGTTACCCTCTGGGGTCTTTGGACCACACTTTGCAAATGCAGGTGGTAATTTCACCTGAAAATGTGATGCAAGATTTAATGTTCTAAATGAAAAGAAACTTTATGATTTGAAACAACTCTTTCATCTTGCTTTGGTTCTCTTAGTTATTTGTAAGTTTCTTATCCTTCCTTATTTGCCTTTTTAAATTTTAGGTTGAATAGGTTCTAATTTACATAATCATCTTTAATTTTTCTGGGGCTGGAGCGATAGTACAGTGGGCAAGGTGCTTGCCTTGCATGCAGTGAACCTGGATTCAATCCCTAGCATTCCAGATGAACCTGCAGGAGTGATCTCTGAGTGAGGAGCCAGGAGTAACCCCTGAGCTTTTTGCCAGGTGTGGTCTAAACAACCCCTCTCCCCCAAAAGAGAGAACTATCATTTCTTCTTACTGAATTTCCCCACATTTTAAATTTTTATTATATATTTTTAAAAATTTTATTTAATTTATTTTATTATTTTCTTTTTTTCTTATTTTTTTAATCACCGAGAGATACAGTCACAAAGCTTTCCTGTTTGGCTTTTAGTCATAGAATGACTGATCACCCAACCCTCCACCAGTGCATATTTTCCATCACCAAGGGCCCCAAGGGCCCCAGGACCCCCCACTTTCCATCCCTCCCGCTGCCTCTATGGCAGGCAGTCTCTCCCATACTGTCTTTTGTATTGCTTGTTAGGAATAGCATAAGATGTCGCGCGGCTGCTCTTGCGGATGCGTGTTCCAGGAATTCTAAAAATTTAGATAATTAGGGTCTGGAGAAATCTCTGCAGTGAGTTGCTCAGTTTGGAGATTCTTTTGTGTGTCTTTGGATCATGGCTGTTAAGAAGCTTAAGTAGCATCTAGAGGCAGTTTGTGGGTGTGACCTCCAGGGTCCCATGGCGATGGGGAGATGAGAGGAACTGGCCCATCTCATATCTCTCGAGGCCTGGAGTTTGCTGCCACTGAACCTGCATAGCTGCACTTCTCATTGGGTTCTGGAAGTTGGTGGCCACCAGATTTTTAGGGGTCCAGTGGAGGGATGACGCCTGCCCGCATCTGAGGCACCCCGGTGAAGTCAGCCTGGCTTAAAGTCCGGAGGCATCTCTGCATCAAGCTGCACAGTTCAGAGATTCTTTTTTGTGTCTCTGGATCATGGCCTTTGTTTCCATCTTTTCCAGAGAAATAAACTATTGGCATAGGCCCTGCAGGTTGCGCCCACTCACCCACAGTGCGCCTCGATGCTGGCCCTAACTGCAGTTTTTGATCTCTTTTGAAATTTATGGGTCTCTGAAATAAGGCCAATAAATGAGCTTGTATAGCTGAGCCGGAGGTAGTTTGTGGGTGTGGCTCCCACATACCTAACTTTTGGCCCCAAGTTGTTGGGGTCGGGCCAGAGGTACAGCGGCAATTTTGGGAAGTCTAAAAGCACCATCAGGCTGCTGATGCACTCGCCCCACAGGTACAAGTTGATCTGCTGGTAGCACTGTACCCCCGCAAGTATATATTTTTTAAATTTACCAGCGAATATAAAAACAATTAACCAAACATTTCATTCATCCTTCAGTTTAATTTTGAGAAATCTAAGTGCCAAGAATTTTATGAAACATTGTGTCCGTAATTCTGCATGCGTGTGCAGTTGTGTTTCTTCTGTCTCACTAAGGATGAGACAATAGGGCTTCCAGGCTCATGCTCTGTGTATGAAACTCTAGGGATTTGAACTCATGACCATACACTTGCAAGTGCAGAGTTTAGAGCAAGTGCTCTAAACTACCTCCAAAACATTATTCATTATTATTATTATTATTTTCAGAAGGCAAAGAAATGAAGATACTGGCAGATGACAATGATGTTATAGTTAAATGTTAAAATTGTGAAAAAGTGCCTGAAAAAGTATTTATTATTTTTAACTTAATTTAATTTAGGAGCTTGTGGTCACCCCAGTAGGATTCCCTCCACTGTGCTCAGAGGTTGCTCATGGTGGTGTCCAGGGGAAAGTGAGTTGCTGGGGGTCCAACCCAGGCTCACTACATACAAAGCATGTGCACAGCCCCTTGAGCTAGCCCTTTGGCTTCGGTTTTAAATTGTTTTAGAATTCACTTTTATTTATGATTCACATTTTTTCAAGAACTTGAAACATTTTGCAGACATTGTTCTCATTGATTTCACAGTCCTTTAGTGTTGAGACAGACAAAAGAATAAATAAAATTTCTTTACACATCTAAATATGGAAAGGAACATAAAACCATCCAAAACACATAATGTGGATCAAGACCTCTGTTCCAGCATTGTCTAAATTCTTTATTTCAAGAACACCTTATACCAGAAATTGTGTACCCTTGACATCATTTTTTTCTATGCAATTTCACTTAATTTCCTGGAAACAACCAATATTTCAGACCTCTGTCTGGTACCTAGGTTGGGTGTTTGCAGGGTGCTCATACACATGCTCCTTGAAGGCCTTACTGTCTGGCCTTGTATATCTTTCCAATTTGAGGTGTTTACAAAAGATGCACCCCCTCTTTTTTGTGGCGCTTACACAAGTCTGGCTTCAGTGTTGCCAGAAATCACTTGAGGTCCCAATACTCACAGATAGCAGAGCTGCCAAGTTCAAAGAACCAAGCTGCTCCAGTTCGTGCTCAGTACATGTGGGACATTGGGGATTTGAGCAGAAGCTTGCAAGACGGGCGCGCTGAGCCCTGTGCCCTGCTTCCAGGCCCCGGGAGCACTTTTATTTCTCTGAAGTGAATAGTTTCGAAATAAATAGTTTTACTTAGGGAATATGGGAATGGAGAGGAGATGAGAGAGAGAGAGGGAGGGAGGGAGCAGAGAGAAATTATGCACCTGAGCTGGGATTCAGGCAAAAGTGTATTCAGAATACCTCTGAAAATGATATTTCTTGGATGCTAGAGAGATTGTACAGAGGGTAGGGTGCTTGCCTTGCACACAGTCGAGCCAGGTTCCATCCCCTGCATCCCATATGGTCACCTGAGCCCTGAGTCATTCCTGAGTGGAGAGCCAGGAGTAAGCCCTGAGTCATTCCTGAGCATTGCCAGGTGTGGCCCAGAAAAAAATTACATTTCTTGTTAAGCTGTTTTTTCCCCTCTTCCCTTTCCTCTGTTACGGTGGTTGCAATGATCAGGGATCACACACACGTGCTTGGATGTGGTATTTGTGGGTTGCACAATATGCCGAGGCATTTATGCACACTCGTCCTGGCTACATGTTTGCATATCTCTTTAATCTCTGGGCCACCAAGCATTACACTCTTTAGTTGCAGTGCTCAGTCACAACTGGCTGTGATGTGACCTAAAATCACTTTTGGTACCAGGGACCTCAAAGGGTAAAGTACTGGATACAGGTGAACGGTACCAGGGATCCAACTTGTGGCCGTGCATTTGCAGTTCAGACACCTCAGCCACTGAGCTAATTTCCCAATCCTTCTAAGAAGCACTATTTTGTATTTCTAATATGATCATCACTGATACACTTTTTTTGGGGGGGTTGAGGTCATATCCAGTGATGCTCAGGGGTTACTCCTGACTCTGCACTCAGGAATTATTCCTGGTGGTACTCAGGGGACCATATAGGATGCTGGGAATCAAACCTTTTAAGCTACATAGAAGGCAAACACCCAACCTGCTGTTCTATCACCCCAGACCCACTGGGACACATTCTTAATTTAGAAAGTTAGATATGATGCTTGGAACAGCACACATGTAATCACCTGGTCTATGATGATATATTCTAAGCATCTTCAAGACACAAGCAAAATATTCTGAAGATATAAGGATGTTTGTTTCTAGGCGCTCTTTGCTGTGACTGCCACAATCCCTGCTTTCCTGGCTGTACCAAACTTGCTGCTGGCTTGAAGAAATTTCGCCCATAAGGCCAGACTGTTACCCCTTACAGTGCCTTTAGCAGATTAGAGGAATGCACCTCTTTCCTCCGTGGGTGTGTGCGGCTTACGATCAGGCACTTGGCCTCACGAAGAGAAAGTGTGCTATAGGCAGAGGAGATGATCTTCATCTCACCTGGCATGCCTAGTTCTTACATTGAATTGTCTCTTATTCACTCCATGCTTCCCACAGTGCCTCCTCCAATAAAGTCCTAGTAAGAGTGGAGAAGCTGCCTTATTTCTGGCTTCTAATTTTCCTCGGGGTATAGCCTGAGGTCAGTTATCTGATGAAGTGAGTCAGAATAGCAGGGTGGAACATGCATCTATTCTTCTGGAGCCTTTCCTGGGCCTCTAAATCTAGGGATCCTTCAGAGTTCAGGGGAGGAACTTCCTTTTTATCTCCAGCCTCCCATATGTCTCCCACCTCACTGTTGTTGTGGCAACTTCAGAGAGCTAGGGCACATGCTTTTCTGCAGAGGCCCAGGTATGATCCCCAACATTGCATAATCTCTTGAACGCTGTCAGGGATAATCTGAACACAGAGGCCAGAGTATTCCCCAAACACTGCCAGATGTGACCCCTAAACTAGCTGACCAATCAACAACCAAAATTTTAAAAAAAAGCATCCATGTCTTTCTCCTAAAAAAAGTTACTCACATCCCCCACTCCCCCCCTTAAACTTTGTGCTCCAGGTCAGGCTAGCAGTTCCCTTCTGAGTCTTCCTTATGTGCTGATTTGTGGCTTGGTGTCCTGGCATTTTGTAGCCCAGCTATTTTTATATTGGCGGCAAATGCCAATGTAAAGATTCCTTTCCTGGAGCACTATCTAAGATGCTAAAGGAACAGCCAGAGGAGAGCTCGCATGGCTGGGATATGAACCTGGCATGTACAAGGCCTCGAGCTCAATCCCACATGGTTCCCCAAGTACCACAGCAGTAGCCACCAGCAACTCTGATAGGCCATCCCTCAGAAAGATGCTAAAGGAGAAGAGTGTCACCAGAGAACCTCCTGAGGTTCCCCAGAGGAACATACAGAGAGAGAGAGAATCCCACATTAGACAGACAGGCCAGGGTTCAGGGCAGAAAAACAGTATTGACACTGACCCACAGTGGACCAGGGGCTCTGCTGACACTTTGTTTAGTCTTGTCCCCACAGATATGATAGGAGGGTGTGATCACACCCCACTTTCTTGTTTGTTTTTGGGCCAGATCTAGCTGTACACTGGGCTTACTCCTGGCTCCATGTTCTGGGATCACTCCTGATAGAGCTCAGGGAACCAGAAGGGGTGCCAGGGATGGAACCCATGTTGGCTGTGTGCAGGGGAAACTCCCTTCCTGCTTTATTTTCTGCATCTTCACTGTTTCAGTGTGGAAACTGAGTCTTGGGAGAGAGTCAGTGACTTGTTCAGGCTGGAATTGAGCCCTGGAGCATTGCCTCTAAAACTTGGGCTCTAACTCTCCAGCTGGCTCTTGCAAGACTGAGAGAGGACAAGTGCCTTAAGGTCACAGTGATTAAAGACCACATGGTGACCAAAAAAACCTGGACCTGAAAATTGAGCCCCTGTGGGCACAATTTTTTCTGGGATAGGGGTTTATATAGCCTGGAGCATGGGACTGGAAGTTGGAAAGGTGCAGGGGTGGTGTAAGCAGGGCCAACAATATTTTTTAAATTATATTTTATTTTTATAAAGTTGTTCACAATAATTGATACATTCAACATTCCAACACCAATCCCACCACCATTATACCTTCCCACCATCATATTTCAAACTATTCCACCCCGATTCCCAAAGCCTACCCCCAAAGCAAAACCTAAATATTTATTTTGTATTGCTTGTTATAAATAATCTGCTAAAGATAATCCAAAAGAGTTTCCTTAGAGAAAAGTGTGTGAAGATTATTGTATCATCCTGGAGTCATTATGCCCTTATATAGAGTATGAGATATCACATGGCTGCATTTGTTCCAGAAATTCTAAAATTTTAAATAGGATGATACAGCTAGAATAAATTTTTAACTGGATGGTGACTTTGGGGTCTGGAGGATCTCTGCAGCATGTTTGTTGCTCTCTTCCTCTCTTGAGGTTTATTTGTGAGTCTCTGAATCATGGCCATTAATGAGTTCATATGGCTCCAGAGGCAGTTCCTGGGTGTGACTGCCAGGCTACCAGAAGCACAGGTAAGAGGGAAGGAGGGAAGTTGCCCATTCCTGACTCCAGGTGAGCCCGGAGATTTAAGTCACAAATCCTGCATACCTGGGTTTCTCAGCAGATTCCTTCATGAATGATGCTCGTCTGAGCCTGTGGAGAGTGGTCGTGAGCATGAATTCTGATTGAATTCTGAAGACTTTTGACTACAGGGCTCTTTGGGGGCAGGTGATGGAACTCATTCACCCCCCTCTGGGTTGCCCAGGATCAGACAGTGTGGCACATGGTCCAGTGGCATCTCTATGGTGTGTTGCTCCCTTCCTCTTCTGAAGTTTATTTGTGAATCTCTCGGGCCAGCAAATTTTGCCTATATCCTCTGCACCATTTTAGTAATAAATCTTTGGAGCAGTTGCTCCCTGAAGACTTTCTCTTTGAGCATCTTATTTGCAAAGAAACTCAGGTTAATAGCAGGATGCCATGAGATTTTTATTTATTGTTTGTTTGTTTTGCATTGGTTTTGGGCCATGCCCGATGGTGCTCAAGGCTTATCCTGGCTCTGTGCTCAGTAATTATTCCTGGTGGTTCTCGGGGACCATATGAGGTACCGGAGATGGAACCTGGTCAGCCTCGTGTAAGGCAAGCACTCTACTTGCTGGGTCATAAGTTCTGAGCCTCCATCCCACTCTCGGAGAGATGACAGCTGCAGAATGTGATGTCCAAGAGTTGAAAAGACAGCATGAGTTATCCAGGTTTGCTACCCCCACTTCAACTGCCACCGTTTTCTCCTTCTACTATGCCACTGCTATTGAACAACCCTCCTGACTCTCAGTATGGGGGAAGGAAATAAATGCCAATTTCTTATCTCCCCATGGCAGACAGCAGAGTCTACACAACATGCCTCACATACAGGCTAGTCACACAGCCCCAGGCCCACTTCTATGTTTCTGCAAAGGTGCCAGACATGTCAGACCAACAGGCTGACACAAAGGCTGTCCCCAAAGATGACATAACCAAGTGTCACACAGTTCAGGATAAAGTGCCACCACACATACACCGGAGGCCAATGAAGCATCCCTGGATAGAAAGAAAGTCTTTGTTTGAGACAGCGGGGACATTTCCGTGGGTGGAAACTCACCTGGTAAGACTCCCAAGGGGCCGCTCATTTCATTTGTCATATTTCTTTTTAAAAATAGACCAGAAAAGGCAACTAAGACTTTTCTGGGTCATTGTAGGACAAAAAAGCTATATATACTCTAGACAGAGTGAAAGGCACTTCAGTGACCCTCTATAGCCTCAGTTCCACTTTCACTGAGTTAACCAGACACATATGGAATGTGTGTATCATGTGCTTAGGCCTATCATAGTTGTGACCATATCATGATAGGGAAGAAGAATTATGGACTGGATCAAGGTGGTGGCAGGGTGTGTGTGTGTGTGTGTGTGTGTGTGTGTGTGTGTGTGTGTGTGTAGCATGAGGTGCCAAGTATCAAAGCAAGGGAC
>JAOXYA010497196.1:0-14847 GCA_028565675.1 Sorex palustris | reverse complement strand
AAAGACCGCGTGGCCGCCCACCTACCAGATGGTCAGACTTCTTCATCAAGATCATGAACGATCAGTTTGAGGCTCTTTATTTTCCTAGAGCGAACAGATGCCATTGGCTACACTAGCACGCAACAGGGACAAATGGAGACGTTACTGGCTCCCGCTCAAGCAAATTGACGATTAACGGGAAGTCAAGTGATCAAGTGGGCTCAGTAATGTCTCCATTGTGAGACTTTGTTGTTACTGTGTGGGGAGCTTGCCAGGCTTTGCCGTGCGGGTGAGATACTCTTGGTAGCTTGCTGGGCTCTCCTAGAGGGGCGGAGGAAATGAACTTGGGTCGGCTGGCAGGGCCAGCTGCGTGCAAGGCAAATGCCCTACCGCTGTGCTATAGCTTCAGCCCCACAAAGAACAGTGACATCAAAATAAAGAGGTTGCAGGCAAGGTGAATTTTCTTTCTGCCTTTTAGGTTTTCGTCTTCTTTAATTTCTAAGATTACAGGCAGTCTCCCAGTGAATTACAATGGATATTATCTAAGATTTTGAGGCTTTACAAATGGTGTGTGGTCTGCACCATTCAGCAGAAACTACTCTTTGACTTTCAATCTTTCCATTTCCTAGGATCTCCACACACAGTCTTACTCTTAGGATGCTGGGTAGCGGCTGCCAAGTGCTCCCCAGTAAATGACCAAGACACTGTAGCTTTCTAAGCTTCTAGTGCTTTCTGGAGATTGAATTTTGTGGTCTCGCATCCCACCTTGTCTATAAGCACACATCATGTCTCCTGCTTCTGATGATGAGACAAAGAGAGCAGCAATGACACAAGATGAAATTCAAGGTTAATTCCATGATAGGCCTCTAGACTTGGTCTGAGCACGTTTAAGTTGACAAGGCTGAGATGTGTGTGGAGTTGGACGGGTTAGGAGCATGTACTGCATCGTTGCTTGAGGATGCCTTCAACTTTCCATGTGTCAGGTTTAGCAGGATATAAGCCTGCTGTAAGTTGAAGCAAGCACAAAGCATACAATCCAAGCACTGCTTTAAGCTGCTTTTTGTTGGTTTTTAAACTCCTAATATTTCATTTTCTCATCTCTTGATCTAGCGCCTAATAAACAAAGCTCCAAATGTCTGATTAATTAAGGTTTTTAGTTCATCAGATTTTATTAGGCATTTTATAGGTTTTATAGACAATTGTCCAGAAGCTGGCCCGACACAGAATGACAGATGGAGACTGTTTTATCCTACAGAGGAGCCGGATAAACAGCGTCTGCTAAAATGAGAAGGTGGCCATTTAAATCAATGGGATATGGTATGGGAAGAGTTTGCTTTTGAAAAAAAAATTCTTCATTTTAGCAAATGAAAGCTAAAATGAAGAGTGAAAGCTCATGATATTAATTTAACACTGCACAATGAGTTTCAAGCCACAGAACACCTTGAGGAGCTTGCCTCTGCCTCCCTTTCTGATCTTTAATCTGATTTTCTAAAAACATTCATATTAATCTTAAAACTTTAGAGCAATTGTTTTTCTCTATGCTGGAGCAGTTTTCCATCTGTCAAAAGGTAACAAGGCTGGTGCTTTTTAGACACTTTTAAAAAAATTTGAATTACCCAAAGAATACATATTCATTGATGAAAGTACACAAATACAGAGGATTCCAGAGTACAACAATCACTCATAGTTGCACCAGGTTGTTCACCAAAGAAAGCTGTTCTTTGGAAGCATTTACTTCCAGCCTATAACACACACACACACACACACACACACACACACACAAGCACGCACGCGCACGCGCGTGCGCAAACAAGCTCACATTAGAGACATCTATCTGAAACGCTTCCCTGTACTTAGTAACTGGATTTTCCTAGGCACCGTACTTTGTAGCACTGTAGTACTGTCCTCCCATTCTTCACTTATTTACTCGAGTGGGCACCAGAAATTGTGAGACTTGTTGTTACTGTTTTTGGCATATCAAATACGCCACGGGGAACTTGCCAGTCCTGCCGTGAGGGCGAGATATTCTTGGTAGCTTGCCAGGCTCTCTGAGAGGGGTGGAGGAATCGAACCCAAACGGCCGTGTGCAAGGCATTTGCCCTACCTGCTGTGCTATCGCTCCAGCCCCCCGTACTTTGTAAGCTGTTTAATTTAACAATGTCTTGTACACCTATCTTGAGATATTGTTAGATCTCTTAAAGGGCTACACTATGATTCATTAGATTGCTGGATATTCAAATTATTTGTTTTTATTTTATTTTTTATTTTTTGGTCTTTGGGCCACACCTGGCAGTGGTCAGTGCTTACTCCTGGCTCTCAGCTCAGGAATCACTTCTGTAGCCTAGGAGGACCATATTGTGATGTCAGAGATCAAGCCCAATTTGGTCATATGCAAGGGAAGCATTCTATCTCTCTGGCTACTTAAATTATTTCTAATTCTTTGTTATCATGGTGGCTACTTCAGGGAACATTCATATATTGCATATTCATATCTTTGTTCCAGTTATATATTAAATATTCATTCACTCATCCGTGTTGCCTTTAAAGAATTTCCTGAAAGTAGACAAGACAAAGTAAATATGCATTTTCAAGGTTCTGGATACATATTGACACATATTCCTCTTGATAAGTTATATTTAAGAACACTTTTTCAAATCTTCTGTACCTCAAAAGAAATGGTGACCAGGATATAGAGACAGTCCACAGAATAGGAAAATTTATTTACCCAATACCCATCTGATAAAGGGTTAATATCAAAGATATATAAGGCACTGGTAGAACTTGACAAGAAAAAAATCCAACGCCATCAAAAAATGGGGAGGGAAAATTAACAGAAGCTTCCTCAAAGAAGAAATACAAATGATCAAAAGGCACATAAAAAATGCTCCACATCACTAATCATCAGAGGGAAGCAAATCAAAACAACAATGAGCTATCACTTAACACCACAGAAACTGACACATATCAAAAAGAACAAGAACAACCAGTACTGGTGTGGATGTGGGGAGAAAGGGACTCTTCATTCATTGTTGGTGGGAATGCCACTGGTCCAGACTTTTTGGAAAACAATATGGACATTCCTCAAAAAACTAGAAATTGAGCTTCTATATGAACCAGCAAATACCTCTTCTGGGAATATATCCTGGGGGCCCAAACACAAACAACAGAAATGCCATCTGTACTTCTATGTTCATTGCAGCACTATTCACAATAGCCAGAATCTGAAACAACCTGAGTGCCCAAGAATAGACGACTGTACAAAGAAACTATGATACATTTACACAGTGGAACATTATGCAGTCACCAGGAAAAAAAATAAGTCATGAAATTCACTTATAAATGAATGAACATGAAAAGTATCATGCTGAGTGAAATGAGTTGGAAGGAGAGGGACAGACAGAGAATGATTGCACTTATTTGTGGGATTAAAAAAAGAAAAACCCTAGTGTGAGTCTAATACCCAAGGACAGTAGAAACAAGGGTCAGGAGGGTTGGTCCATGGGTGGAAGCCTGCCTCAAGTGCTGGGGGAGAAGGCAGTTAGGATAGAGAAGGGACAGTGAGGACAATGATAGTTGGAAATGATCACTCTGGATAAAAACTTTGTGCTGAAAGTGGGAAAAGGAATAAACATGATAGGCTCTCTGTATCTGTATTGCAAACTATAATGCCTAAAAGGTGAGAGACAGAGAGAGTGAGGGAGGGAGGGAGAGAGAGAGAGAGAGAGAGAGAGAGAGAGAGAGAGAGAGAGAAGAAAAGTGTCTGCCATAGAGGCAGGCTTGGGGGGTGGAGGTGCAGAGGGAAACTGGGAACATTGGTGCTGGGAAATGTACACTGGTGGAGTGATGGCTGTTGGAACATTGTATGACTGAAACCCGATCATGAACAACTTTCTAACTGTGTATCTCACAGTGATTCAATTAAAAAAAAAATGAACACTCCCCAAACCAAAGATAAGAACAAGGACTTCTCCTCTGACACCAACCTAATATTGGGGATGGCAATTTGTTTGTTTGCTTGTTTGTTTGGGGGCACACCCACCAGTGTTCCTGGCTTTGCGTCCAGGTGTCACTCCTGGTGGGGCTTGGGGGACCATTTTGGGTGTGGAGGATCAAACCCAGGTCTGCTGCGGGCAAGGTCTAGTGCGCTGGCCTGTTAACATACCTACTCATGGAAACAAGGGCTCATATATTGGGTGCCAGGGTAGGGAAGCAGAATTTGTGTTCAACGAATTGCCGGCTGATTCCCTGCTTGGGACTGTCGAGGCTGGCTTATAACCAGCACATGCCACAGAGTCCATCTGTCTCATGTTTTGCAACTAACCTGCTGGACAGAGGTTGATAGTGCCAATCCGACTGGCTTTATTGTGGTCAATTACCACAAAAACTTGAATAATTCGGTTCCAGAAATACTTGCTTTCAGAAGTAGAAAGGTAAAATAGGCTTTGCAGGGTGCTGGAGGAAGCCTCCATCATGGGGATGTTGGAGACGGAAATTCAGGATATTGCACTGAAGATTTGCTTGGACTCTAATGGTAGGTCAGTACAGTGATGGTGAAAGGATCCACCCAGAGCTAAAGGCCAGACTCCAGCTACCCAGGTGCGTTGGAAAGAAAGGTCTCTGCGGTGAGGAGAGAGCGAGTGGCGTGTGAGACTCCATGCATCATGCTCTGCCCTGAGTCCCACTTGCCCAAGAGCTGGGTGGACATCAGGCTGCTCGTTGGCTGCCTCTTGCTCCTCGTCCATGTTTGGTTTGGGAAGAGAGAAGGTTGGGGAAGGAGCTTTGGGCACGAGAATGGTTGTAGAAGGACAGGGGATGCTGGGTATTAGGAACTGAATTCCTTTCCTGAGGACGGTCTCATCCGAGGCTGATCTGTTGTTGGCTCTTTCTGCTCCAGAGGTGGGTGGTTGAGTCCTCACTCTACCCACCCCCACCCCACCATGCAGGGAATAACCCCTCAGAGCTAGAACAGGGCTCCACTGTTATCTGGGCACATGGACAGCCAACCTAGGTGCCATGTCTCTGCCCTAATCCGGCAGTCATTAATGACACGACCTTGTCATCTTCCCTTGGCTGCTTTCTTAGCCTCTGACTTTAAAGCAGGCTCAGTCTCTAGAACAGTTTCCAAATCTGCATGCAATCATAGATGCACATGCAATAAAGAAAAAAAAAAGAATGGAGTTGATTTGGATGGGCTTTGCTTTTTTTTATTCTCTTATGAGACTGCAAAACATAAATTGATTGTGCTCTATGAAATAAAACCGAATAAAAAGTATCTGGGGGTCAGAGCGAGAGTACATTACATAGGGCACTTGCTTTGCATGCACCTGGCCCTGGTTCAATCCCTAGTGTTCCATACGGTCCCCTGAGTATCGCCGGGAGTGATCCCTGAGTGCAGAGCCAGGAATAAGCCCTGAACACCACTGGCTGTGATCCAAAGAACAACAACAAAAGTATGTGCTACACCATAGTCTTCCCACACAATCGTTCATCATTGCATTCACCATCATACGATGGGCAGTGTCCTTAAAAGGGTGCTGTAGAGTGACGGTGGGGAGGACACCTGACAGGTGAGGGATGGTTCCCTAGGCCCTATCAGCTGTAAAACAGGAACAGGTGGACCCATCTCCAGCCCTTCAGAAAAGATGGTCAGCTTCAGCTGCAGGTGGGCTCACCTGGGGTGTTTGGAAGAACCCAGATGTACAGGTGATTTAAATGTACTCTCAAAATTGAGAATTTCTGGACTGGAGAGATAGGAGCAGGGCTAAAGCACTTGCCCTACATGTGGCTGACCCTGGTTTGAATCCATGGCACTGTATATAGTCCCTGAGCACTGTTAGTAGTGACCCATGAGCATAGAGCCAGAAACAGACCCTGTGGATTGCTGGGTGTTGGATGTGCAGGCCCCTGCCCCCCCCTCCAAAAGAGTCAAGAACTTCTATCTCAATCTCAGTATAACCTGGAGGAGTGTGAGCCTGGAGGGCAGGTCTCCAGTGGTCATGACTGTATCCTCTAGTTCTTAGGGTTCTTCAGCAGAGAGGCCTGGTCTCTCAGGCTCAAGGTTGGCTTGTTGCTTCCAGGGCCTCTGTGAATAGTGTAATGGGGCTAAAAGGAAATTGTTCTGTGAAATAGCTGAAAATAAAGGGCCGGTCCAATGTTTTTATTCATTATTTTCTTCTATTTCACATTTTTATTATAACACTTATTTACCAATTTACTCCCAAGACAGTTTCAGGCCTTAAACGTTCCAACATCAACCCCAACACCAACATCACTTTCTCTCTACCAACATCCCCAGTTTTCCACCCACCACCCCAGTCTAACTTCTTGCAAGCACAAACAGATTTACTTCATACTGTTTGTTACCCTAAGGTTACCCTAAGGTTACCCTTCCAAAGAGGAATCGAAAGAACTATGCTTGGAGTATCACGCTTTACCAAATGAGAGAAAGAATCCAGAGCTTCGACCTCCATCACGATCAAGAATCAGGGACGCTGTCTCGTTTGCCAAGGCATCGAAAATCAGATGGGTGGACACATAATGCGATTTGGAGACAACCGCTAGACTAGAGCCATTACCGACTGGATTCCACAGGATGTCAAAAGATGGCATGGCCACACACCTACAAAATGGTCAGGCTTCTTCATCAAGAGCCTGAACGATCGGTTGGAGGCTCTTCATGTTTCTAGAATGAGCAGACGCCATTGGGCTACACTAGCACTTGACAGGGACAAATGGAGATGTTACTGGTGCCCGCTCGAGTAAATTGATGAGTAAAGGGATGTCAAATGATCAAGTGATCAAGTATTTGTTACCACACAAAGGCAAATAGAAGTATCAGAACTTAGATCAACAGTAGTCAATTTTGTGGTAATTTTAGTAACTGGTGTTACTAAAGTCATTGTCGGAGAATGTCTTATGCTAGTTGGTGCCAGCTGTGCCTTCTGGGTTATTGTGTAGGCTCACTGAGCTTGGTGGTCTTCTATGCAACTTCCCCAGTGATTTGCTGGGATCCTACAGGGCTGACTATAAAATTACTGTGAAATTTTGAGGCGTTCATGCAGTACAAGACCTATAGACCTGGAGCAATGTGGGGGCTTGGCAGTTTGCTGAGGTTCAGCTGCAGAGCTGGGCCATTTCTCTGTCGGGTGAGCATGCGGGCAGCTGTGTCAGACAGAAAGAGGAATCCACCCACCCCCATTCCGAGAAGGCCTCAGAGTTCCCAGGTGGGACCTGGGAAGATTCAGCGATATATCATAGTTTCAGGGGCTTCTGGTTTTCCCTGTGGTGGGGGAGTGGGTGGGGGATTCGCCTGCCCTCATTCAGAGAATACCCTAGAGTTTTCAGCCTGTAGATTGCTCCCACCTGGGGAATTCAGCTGCTCATCCTTTTGTGAGATTACATGTGTCGCTGGGCCATTTCTATCAGTATTTATTCATATTTGAATTTTTTTGTTGTAGTGTAAACAACACAGATACAACAGGGCTAATGTATTATAATTTTTGTTTTTTTTTTTAAACAAAAATAAGTAAATAACTAAAACCCTGCGTATTTGGAGTGGTGCTCAGGGCTTATTCCTGTCCTGGCAAGGCTTAGGTTACTATATGGGGTACTGGGGATCGAATGGGCCTCGTGCAGAGTAAGTGCCCTCCCCACTGCGGTATCATTCCAGCCCTGTATTACGAGTTTGATGTCCAGGTTTTGCACTGGCACCACCACCCAGGAGCCCAGGACCTGCCTTATGCTGTATGCTGCTTCGGGTCCTCTTCAAAGAGAGCCTTTGGAATTGGAGGCGCATCGAAGCTGATTATACTGATTCTACTCCACTGTTGCCTTTCATTTGATTTTAATTTTGTGCCGCCTTTCATGTTCAAGTATTCTTTTAGGTTCTCCTGGCTGGGTCGCTGCGGGGGGGTGGGGAGGTCTTCCTTTCTGAGGTCCCTGCAAGACAGAAACCCCCAAAGACAGTCTTCCCAGTTGGTGTGGAAGGTGGGGTTGTGGGAATTCCCTGCTGGGTCACTGAGCCCATGGGGTGGGGTAGGCTGGGAAGGGAAAGGGAAGGGGGGAAGGTGATTCAACAGTGAGTGGCTACAGCCTGCAGACCCCCATTTCAGAACTGCTGCCCGGAAGTGTGTTCCGTAAACACTCTCTGGGGATAAGACCCTCGGCCTTGGGATGTCTCCTCAGGTCCCTCTGAAAAGTGAAGACAGGCTCTGGATCCAGGGACCCCTGAGGTAGCTGAGATACTCTGGGAGGTTTGTGTGAGAAGTTGGTCGCTGACTGGCTGTGAGGAGGGTGGAAAGCAGAGGCCTTTACTGAGTGGAGAATGTTCTGAAGGGTTCGGAGAAGAAACAAGGGAGGCCACATGATACTAGAAAAACTACAGGATCTCAGGACATGAGTGAGCCTGGGTCCTGGGGCTGCTCTGTCCCTACTCCCATATTCCCCTCACGACACAGACACAGACAATAGCTGTGGGACTGGCTTCTGTGTAAATTCAAAAAGACAGCACCCAGGGACGCCAGATGTGTAAACTCAAAAAGACCGCAGTGGCTCTATCTCTCCCGCTGCCCACTTTCGGTTGTCTCACGCCAGTTCCCCCACCCCGGGGAGGTTGATGGCGATGGGTAGGTGAAGGAAGGAAATGAGGGCCAGGCTGGTTGGTCTTAGTTGCACTTCATTCCAATTCTCTCTCCATTCATTCCTGTCTCTCTCCTCTGCCTCCCCCATGCTACTTCATTCTCCTTCTCGATCCCCCTTCAATCTTCTTCTGGCTCTGAAATCTGGATCCCATTTCTCCTTCTCTTTCTGGAGTCTGGATCCTGATCCCGATTCCTCAGCCCACTCTTACAGTCTAGTTATGTCCCCCAGCATGAGGGGTTGGGGTAACAATTACACATAGGTGTGGTCACAATCAATAGGGGTAAACTTCTTTCCCTAGGGGAAAGCCACTTCTAGGACAGATACTCAGCAGGATGACCCACCCTAGAGCTGAATCCCCTGGGTGTGTTTCTCCTCTCCTTGTCCAACAAACATATAAGCATACATAATATAAATCATTTTGTATGGATACAGTAAGAAATACCTTAAACTTATAGAATTGCTCTCTTAGGGCCATCTCAACCTCAGACTACAGTGCTCAGGCCAGAGAGTCTTTCCTATCCCTAGCAGGGTCCTAGTCTCATCATTATTTTTGGATCACGACAGAATTTATCTATGATCAAACTTTTAACTTATAGTTAAGAATCGTGGCACTTTGGTCAAGCCCATTTTGATGCCAGGGTAGCTCACCGCTTGCTCTGGGTGCATTCAGTCCCTTGTCGGAACCCTGCTTTTGCGGTGCTAGGTACTGAGGGCAACTGAGGCTTAAGTCGAGAAAGCAGATGGCCGGGAGTGAATAATATTCAAAGCCAATTAAATTCTAAATTACAAAGCAAAATATTAGCTGTCTTCCTGTATCTATACAAAAAGGACATTGCTTTAAAGTATACTATTCATAAGACACAAGGAGAGGAGAAAGACAATATTAACTTACAATACAACTTCAGTGTCCTAGAAGGATCTGACCTTACAAATTAACAGAGTCTCATTAAGGGGAAAGGCTGATTAACTGGTTGGGGAAGAGAGTGGAGAGAAGTGGTTACAGATAAACAAAGGAATGGGAGTGACTTGGGAGCACTGTGATGGGTATAACCTGATGAACCTAAGCTCCTTGTGACAAGGGAGAAAGGACAAAGCAATGTCATCCTAAAGACTTCCTTGTCCCTTTCCCGTCCCTTACCCCCATTACCATGGACACAACTGACCCAGTGAGATGTATGGTTTTGTGCAGTGACCACCTCCTTCTTTGTTCTTACCCCATCTAGAGGTGCTTGCACCACGGGGCACATGTAAAGAAGGGCCCAGGTGGGGGATTTCTGTTCTTGTGGGGCTCGTCTCAGGAGCAAATCTTTCCCTCCTGCCATGGCTCCCGTGCTAAGGGACACCCTCTCCTGCTTGGAAGCTCTGGAGCCCTTGGTTCCTATTTCTTCAAGGAGTTCGAGAGCAAATTCTGAATATGACTTGTTCCTGTCTAACGGCTCCTGTGTGAGAACACAGGAAGGTCTGGTCCACCTCTCTGTTCTGACTCTAACAGAGAAACTTGGTGGGAAAGGTCTGGTCATTGCTTAGGGTGAAGTCAGTTTTGGAGGTACTGGATGTGCCTGAGGCTCTTTGATTTGTCCCACATTACTCATTACGGCTCTGTCATCCCCGGAAACCTTGCTAAGCCCTCCTGGTACTTACATATTCTTTTTGTCTTCATTGGATTTCAAGTGATAGAAGCATCCCTGGATGCATGATAGAGTTGTTATAGATAGAGAGTTCCTGACCACACGGCAGAGCCTGGCAAGCTAGCCGTGGTGTATTCGATATGCCAAAAACAGTACTAATAATGGGCCTCATTCCCCTGACCCTGAAAGAGCCTCCAATACGTTGAGAAAGACAAGTAAGAAGAGGCTGCTAAAATCTCAGGGCTGGGATGAATGGATTCATTACTGATGCCCGCTCTAGTAAATTGAAGAACAACGAGATGATAGTGATACAGTGGATCTCAAGTGATAGAGTTGTTCCCTGCCATCTGACTGCTGAGGACCTTGGTTGGGAAGGAACTTTCTCTGTAGAAGATTCTCTGCTGGGGTTCTTGCCTTGATCTCAAAAGGCTCTGCACCTGAGCAACGTCCTTCCATGGCGCTGAGTCTAGCATCCTAGTCTAGAAAACAAAACCAGAAGCCACTGACATCCCTGCTCACGGGACAGTGTTCCAAAGGCAGGAACCTCTGCACTGCTAGCATCCTCAGGGCCTATCACAAACATTCCACGAGTGATTGTCACATGGAATAGATGAAAGGAGATGACATTAGTGATGACATCTCTGGAAAGGATGAAAATGTTAGTGGCAAATGCCCGAAACAATCAAACCACCCTAAACAAAAATAAACCAAAGAGTGTCTGGTTCACATCATGTGGAAGCCCGACCAGAACTCTGGGGCTCCAGGAATCCCCAAGAGCACAAACCATTTGAGCAAAAAACCAGTTTTGCCAATTTGGGGATCACAGTCCTGCAAGAGTGTGAAGAGCTAAGAAGACATTTGGGCTTTGCATCGAGCTCTATCCCTTCAAGTTAACTGATTTAAGGTGAGTCACTATTTTCCAAGGCTTTCGGCTCTCCTAAGAGTGGGGTAAGAATACTTGCAGAGTATAGGGAGGAGAAGGAAATAAATAGAGTGAAGGGGGAGGGGAAATGAAATTAATTAGAAGCCATGGGGGCAGGGGACAAGGGAACTCAGGCACGTTGGGGAAGTTAAGGAATGACAGAGCTAAATATTCAAACAACAGTAAACAACACTGAAATCGCGAGACTCAAACTTTAATAAGCAAATGTAAACGGTGACTGTCAAGATGTCAAGATGGAAGGCTGGGGCTGGGGTGCCTACGTACAAGAGGGAACCTGGGGACACTGGTGGCGGGAAGTTGACACTGGTGGTGGGATCGGTGATGGAACATTTTGTGTCAAAAACCCAACTATGAATAAAGTTTGTAACTCACAGTGCTCTAGTAAAATTAAAATTTGGGGGGAAAAAGAAAAATTACTTTCATTGCGGGCAGGGAGACAGCCCAAGTAATGAGCACATGCCTAGAGTGTACAAGACTAGAGTTTGATCCCCACCCCAGCACCATGGATATAACCCCAGGAATAGCCCCTCCACCCTCACCACTACTATTGAGCATGAATCACAGTGCAGCCTCAGGCCTAGCACTAAACTATGAGGCTATGTCTCTGGGCATGGCCCCAGACCTCCACTGTCACCACCAGCCCTGCTAAGTGTGGGCCCTGTTAAAACAAACAAACAAAAACCAAACCAAACCAAAACAACAACAACAACAACAACAACAACAAAAACCCCAAAATGTGCATTGCACAGAGTGGAGGTAAAGTGGGAAAGAAGCAAGAGTGTGAGAAGTTATCGCCTGTCTTAAAGTAATTTCAGTGCCAAGCGGGTGACATGTGTATTATTATGGGTTTGAGTAAGCATTGACGCCTAATTGACTGTGCAGGAAATTCATTATAGGAAGGGCGTTAGGGACTCCTGTCTACTTAAGCCTACTTGTGCCGACATGGCCCAGTGTTTACTGAGTCGTTTACGTGGCTGATCTCATTCATCCTGACGAACTCAATGTGGTGGAACGCTACCATGATCTGTTTGAAGATGCGGAAACGGAGGCTTTCTGTGGGTGAGTCCCTCTGCCAAGCTAACTTCCTCTCCAGCTGGAGCATCCTCCATGTGTCCGACCTCAGGGTGCCACCCCTGCTCTCTTCTGGGCCCTGGGGGACTCTGAGAGCACAGAGGAACCCTGCTGCTTGTCTTTCTGAGGCCCAGCACCACCAGGACGAGGCCCACCTCCATTCTGCATCTGCCAGAACTTGAAAGAGAAAGCCACAGCAGTGTGGAGCAAAAGAAGGCATTCCAGGAGACCTTACAGACTTGCAGGAGAGGAGAGATGTGGGCTAGTGCCGGGCCCACAGCAACGATGCCTCCCTCTGGCTTTGGAACTGGCCAGCTCCTCTTTCAACACTCTCTGAGCACTAGAGTCGCCCTTAATCCCACTAGTGCCACATCAGCGCCTCTCCCAGTCCTAAGGGGGAAAACCTCCCACGCACAGGCGCCAAAAAGCCCTGACCCCCTCTCTAACGCCGTCTTCATGCACGTACTAAGGTTCCCGTCCCCATCTCTCCAAAGTCACATTCAGAGTCTGGCTGGGTGCATCCGATAGGCTGGATCCCATCCATCCGTCTGTCGTCTGTCCGCCCATGTCCTCGCTATGAGGGAGGGTGGGAAGTGAGTGTCTACAGATTCCATCCAGGCTTTCGTATTCACAGCAACAGCGCCACCCATACGCAGAAAGGTGGTGAGTTTCCTAGACTTCCAACGGGGGATTGGATATTCTATTGGATATTGATTGAGTGAAAGTTGATCTTGGCAGAGAGACTCATCCACATAAAGCCTCAGTTTCTTCATCTTCAAACAGATCATGGTAGCATTCCACTACATTGAGTTAGTCAGGATTAATGGGATTATCTGTGTAAACTACTCAGTAAACACCAGACCATGTTGGCACAACTAGACTTATGTAGATAGAAGTCTAATAAGTAGACAATATCTAATTGGATATTCTACCAGAATGTGCGTTCCTTTAATTAATTAATTAATTAATTAATTTATGTTTTTGCCTTTTGGATCACACTTGGTGATGCTCAGGGGTTACTCCTGGCTCTACCCTCAGGAATTACTCCTGTTGGTGCTTGGGGGACCATATGGGATGCTGGGAATCGAACCTGGGTCAGCTGTGTGCAAATGCCCTCCCTGCTGTGTTATCGCTCCAGCCCTGAATGGGTGTTCTTGACACTGAACGAACACCTGTGTTTTTTAGCCAACACTGGTTCCCTCTGTTGCTTCCACTTTAGAGCTGAAAAGTCACTTGTTTTCTTGGCTGCTTCCAGGAATTAGAGCTTGTGTCTTGCCCGAGTCTACAGAAGCGCATTGTTGTTCTCTGTGAGGTGCAGCTGTGGCTTCTGTACTGACTCCCCGCTGGATTTATGGGCATATGGTGCTGAGTCATGTTGTTGTCACAGAAGTAAAAATATTTTGCATGGAAATGTAAGGGATGGAGGCTTGGAGTCATCTCCCCCATCCCTCTGCCCACACAATTTCTCACAGGGCCTTAGGCAACGATGGGAGAAATGTGTTTGAGGTCCACACTACCTCCATGGCAAGCTGGTGGAAGTGAAGGCCAAGCTGCCTCTCTCCTGTGCCTTCTGGGATCTCTCTCCTTAGACCTTCCTCCTCCCCGTGCCCTGGCCCCATTGGGACTGTGGGACATGGAGGAGTGGAGGTGCCGGAATCAAAAGGGGAGCTTTCTCAGAAACCAGAAAGTTGAGAGAACACCTGAGGGCTTAAACCCCCCCCGAGGAGATGGTGTGTTGGGAGTTCTTGGCCAGTGATCTGGCACTGGCAAACTCAGAGCAGGTGAAGTTTTCTGCCTTTAAGGGGCGGGCTCTGGCTTTATCCGAGGTAAATATTTTTTACAGATGTGTCATGTGTCATGTGTCATGTGTCATGTCCGGACAAGACTCATGCATGAAGGAACCAGTAGAGGAACAAGACATGCGGGTCCCGGGGCTGAGATCTCCAATCCTGCTCAGATCGGGGCTGAGCATCCTCTACCCAGATCCCCCATATTCCAGTAGGCAGGCATCACACTCACCAACTGCCCCCGGTGCCAGGCAATCCTATCAATGGCTAAGATCAGAGACTATAAAACCCAGCTCCCGGAAGTGTGCGGCCGCATTCTCGGCCACACAATATCTTATTATCTCATTTTTACTTTGGACAACCCGGCAGGCTACCGAATATATCCTGCCCGCGTGGCAGAGTCTGACAAGCTCCCTGTGGCGTACTCAATATGCCAAATACTAGTAACAATGATGGGTATCATTCTCCTAACCCTGAAAGAGGATTTCTCAGGCCTAGGACGAAGGAGACGTTACTGGTGCCTGCTCGAGGCAATCGACAAACAACAGAATGATCGTGATCGTGATCGTGTGTCATGTGGTATGTAGCACACGTCCATAGCATCTCTCTCCTCAGACATGCCATCTGCTGCTCTCACAGAATTGCTGCCCATCTTAGGCAGAAGGGACTGATGTGGTGACCCATCTCCAGGCTGATTCTTGGGGTTGTGAGGACTGGAATACGGCTGTTTTGACTGACCAGAATTATTCTGAACCAAAGATCTTGGGTCGGAAGGAACGTTGGGGTCCCCTTCAGGTTA